>CAUYLG010016480.1:0-89617 GCA_963573385.1 Cacajao melanocephalus
TGAGACTATATAATATATTTTTTGATTTTGTTGAGATCAGACAAAATATCTCTGTGTGCTGATATTTGGGTCTATTTATATAATAAGTTTTCTCTCTCTCTCTCTCTCTCTCTCTCTCTCTCTCTCTCTCTTTCTTTTTCTTTCTTTTTTTTTTTTTTTTTTTGAGATGAAGTCTCACTCTGTTGCCCAGGCTGGAGGGCAGTTGCGCGATCTTGGCTCACTGCAGCCTCCTCCTCCCCAGTTAAAGCGATTCTCGAGCCTCAGCCTCCCAAGTAGCTGGGACTACAGGCGCCTGCCACCGTGCCCAGCTAATTTTTGTTTTAAGTAGACATGGGGTTTCACCATATTAGTCAGGCTGGTCTTGAACTCCTGACCTCAGGCGATCTGCCCACCTCAGCCTCCCAAAGTACTGGGATTACAGGTGTGAGCCACCATGCCCGGCCAGTTTACCTTAGTTTATAAAGTTACTTTATAAACTTTTAAAATTTTTAGACTTTTTTTTCAGAGGGCAGTGGTCCCAACTTGGCTTACTGCAGCCTCGACCTCCTAGGTGCAAGTGACAGGTGCATGCAACCACACCTGGCTAATTTTTGTATTTTTAGTAGAGATGGTCTCAATCTGTTGCCCAGACTAGTCTCAAATTCCTGGCCTCAAGCAGTCCTCCCACCTTGGCCTCCCAAAGTGCTTGGATTATAGGTGTGAGCTACTGGGCCTGGCTGGGAAAATCTTATGTTCAGTTTAAAAAATGATTAGTTGGGGCGGGGGTGGGGGGTAGGGAGGCGATTAGTTTGTAAACTGTGAGTTTCTTAAGAGCAAAATTTTAAAAAAATGATTTTTTTATGTTAAAATATTTGAAGACCATTAAATTATGTATACATTTTATTGAGCAAAGAGAATAAGAGCAATAAAATAACAATTATTAAAAAAGATAAAGCATCTCATTACCTTTTGATTTAAATCTCATCATAATTTATTTTATTATTCTGAATGCCATTTGGGATATTCATTCCAGTCTTTTTTTTCTATATAATTTTTGGATATCTCAAACTGTGCTATATGTTAAGTTTGTGAATTCTTTTTATTTAATATAAATTTTTCTGGCTTGGAATTTGTTTTACTGAATGGATGTACCTACCATACTTAATAGTTTTATTTTACTTTAATTTATTCTTTTAGAGATAGAGTCACATTCTGTCGCCCAGATGGGAATGCAGTGGTGCGATCTTAGCTCACTACAACCTCCACCTCCCGGGTTCAAGCAATTCTCATGCCTTAGCCTCCTGAGTAGCTGAGATTACAGGTGCGCACCACCATGCCCAGCTAATTTTTGTAGTTTTGGTAGAGACAGGGTTTCCTCACGTTGGCCAGGTTGGTCTTGAACTCCTGTTCTCAAGAGATCTACCTGCTGGCCGGGTGCAGTGGCTTACGCCTGTAATCCCTACACTTTGGGAGGCTGAGGCAGGTGGATCCACAGGGTCAGGAGTTTGAGACCAGCCTGACCAATGTGGCGGAAACTCCGTCTGTACTAAAAATACAAAAATTAGCTAGGTGTGGTGGCGTGCACCTGTAATCCCAGGTACTCAGGAGGCTGAGGTGGGAGAGTCGCTTGAACCCAGGAGGTGGATGTTGTAGTCTTGCCACTGCACTCCAGGCTGGTCAACAGAGCAGGACTCCATCTTTTAAAAAAAAAATTCACCTGCCTTGGCCACCCAGAGTGCCAGGATTACAGGCATGAGCCACTGTGCCTGGCCAGTAGTTCTATTTCAAAATCTAGTGATATACAACTTAAGATATTTGAGTTTCAGGAACTTTTCAGATTCTTTGATCCCACTGGAGTTATTATTATTATTTTTTGTAAATTGCTTGAAATTGTTGTTTTCTTGGCTTTTGAACATCATTAAACAAAAAGGTTTTGGTTGTAGTAAATTTCTCACTGCTTATGTCTTTATCAAATTTAGTATAATGAGGCCAGGTGTGGTGGCTCATGCCTGTAATCCCAGCACTTTGGGAGGCCAAGGTGGGTGGATCACTTGAGGTTAGGAATTTGAGACCTGTCTGCCAACATGATGAAACCTCTTCTCTACTAAAAATACAAAAATTAGCTGGGAGTGGTGGCAGGCACCTGTAATCTCAGCTTCTTGGGAGGCTGAGGCAGGAGAATCTCTTGAGACAGAGGTTGCAGTGAGCCAAGATTGCACCATTGCACTGCAGCCTGGGTGACAAAGTGAGACTCTGTCTAAAAAAAAAAAAAAGATACGTGGTAATGGGAAGAGTATGAGTTAGAAGTCTTAGTATAGAACTGAGTCAGAATCATGAGGTTAGAAGTGACTTCTGGTCTATTCTGGCTACATAGTCATTTGATCACTACTTTTTATCTTTATTCATTAAATAAATACCACCAATTTAATAATGACAGCTAACATTTATCAAGTTTGTTCTATATGTCACACTAAGTACTTTTTATATGAGGTATTAGCTAATGATTGTGACCCATTAGTCACCATGTTATAAAAAATAATACAGCATTTTGTGTGGTGAGAGCTATTTTCTGCTTGATTTGTGATTGGTTGCTAATGTATTAGGATATGCTTATTTGTAAACTTTCTCATATTCAGGATGAATCGATTTTTTGAGTTGTCATAGTAAAGTCATTCTTGTAAAAAGCACTGTTTTTGGTCTTTCTATATTGTAGAATTGCAGTATGTTAGCAGTACTTGAAGTGGATGATCACTTCTTAAAAAAATAAGACAATTACTTGGTACACTCTCAAAGGAATCATGATTTCTGGAACTGAACACTGTCCTGAAGCCTGGAGAGAGTCAGGCTTTGCGGGTATAGAGTGGGTTTAAACTGTGGGTCCCAGCCATGAGGGAGTTGGGAGTAATGAAAACATACTTAATCTTGGCTGCATCTTTAACGGCTGCATTTTTGTTTTGTTGATTCACTAGCCTTCCTAAATATAAATATATGAATGTTGAGAGGTATGAGTGTTTTGGTTATGTGTACATTTTGGTCGAAGGTAGGAATAGGAGGGGATACATCTTACTAGGGAAAAATAAGAACAAAGGGATTTTGGTTTTTCTCTTTTCTTGATTCCCCTGAGCCCTTTGTTACCTGTGTACTAATCAGTAGCTACTGTGTTAAGTGTAAAAGTTGTTTAACTTATTAAACATTGTGGATTTAACAATAAAAATACCAGCAGAATTAGCACAGAGAACAGATATCTTTCATGATTTCAAATGGTAAGAAGAGAGAATTGCACATTATTTCCTTCCAATGGATTCCTCATCTGTCTTCTCAAAGTTATCAAACCTTCAGTCGACCAGAAGTCATTGCTTTGACTTAGAGACCCTGCATGTTTGTTCCTCAAGATAATTACCTTTCATGACGTGGAACTCACAGCAGCAGTCATCCTCTTCCTGCGATGGATTGCACTTACACAATTAAATCTATAGTGAGGCCAGTTTGAAGGTCTCATGGGAATGAATAGGGAGTCTTGTCAACTTACCATGGGCTGTATCCTATTATAAATTGGAAATATCATAAGTCAAAATGCATTTAATACACCTAACTTAGGGATCATCATAGCTTAGCCTAGCTACCTTAAATGTGCTCAGAACTCTTAGATTAGCCTACAGTTGGGCAAGATCATCTAATAGAAAGCCTATTGTTGACAAAGGCTGGCCTACTTACATTCTCAGCCTTCTAAGTTTCAGAAGGTTTAATATTGTTGAAGGCTAGCATTATAGCAGTTTGTTCATGTTGCTATGAAGATACATGGCAGGCCAGGCGTGGTGGCTCATGCCTGTAATTTCAGCACTTTGGGAGGCTGGGGCAGGTGGATGACGAGGTCAAGAGATGAAGACCATCCTGGCCAACATGGTGAAACCCTGTCTCTACTAAAAATACAAAAATTAGCTGGGCATGGTGGCACACACCTGTAGTCCCTTCTACTTGGGAGGCTGAGGCAGGAGAATCACTTGAATCCGGGAGATGGAGGTTACAGTGAGCCGAGATCGGGCCACTGCAGTCCAGCCTGGCGATAGGGAAGGGTATAAGCTGGAAGTCTAAGCATGGAACTGAGTCAGAGTCATGAGCTTGGAAGTGGCTTCTGTTTTTTTCTGGCAACATAAAAGGTCATTTGATTACTACTATTTATTCATTAAATATACTACCAATTTAATAATGATAGCTAACATCAAGTTACAATAAAATATTGTTTATCTCATGTAATTTATTGAATTCTGTAGTGAAAGTTGAAAGTGAAAAAGAAAATGGTTGTATTAGTACCATAATAAAGTGGGAAAATTGTAAACGAAACCATCATAAGCTTGAACTGTCTGTATTGGTTTTAGTTCATTGTCAAAGGAATACGTAGAAGAGAACTTTGAAAATTACATGGAAGGCCAGGTGCAGTGGCTCACACCTGTAATCCCAGCACTTTGGGAGGCCGAGGCAGGCAGATCTTTTTGAATTCAGCAGTTCAAGACCAGCCTGACCAACATGTGAAACCCAGTCTCTATTTAAAATATAGAAATTAGTCAGGCTTGGTGGTGCATGGCTGTAGTCCAGCTACTCGGGAGGCAGAGGCAGGAAAATTGCTTGAACCTAGGAGACGGAAGTTGCAGTGAACTGAGATGGCACTACTGCACTTCAGCCTGGGTGACAGAGCGAGACTCCGTCAAAAAAAAAAAATGCATATGGAAGAAATAAATGAGACATAATTCTATTACTCATGAATCATTGGTACATTTTTTTCAGTCTTTTTTTCTGTGCATTTGAAAATTAGCTCTTAAATTGAGTGGTTGGGAGAGGGATAGGCTTCAAAGATAATCTCAGATCTTGGTTAAAATTAGAGGCAAGGCCTGGTGTGGTGGTTCACACCTGTAATCCAAGCACTTTGGAGGCCAAGGCGGGTGGATCACCTGAGGTCGAGAGTTCAAGACCAGTCTGACCAACATGGTGAAACCCCGTCTTTAAAAAAAAAAAAAAAAATTGTAGGCAAATCATCATTATTTGGAGTGGCTTGTAGTAGGGAACTTGGATCTCTGCTGGCCTAGGTAGTTAGTGGTTGATTAGTACTAATTGATATCCCCTAAAGGGGTTACGGTCATAGTTTTAAGGTGGGTTCCTGTTGGCAAAAGAGATCAGGTGTTCGGACAGCTGGACCTCCTGTCTTAAGCATCAATCAAAAGAACCCTTGGGTTTGGTCAGGGAAGGCAATCACTGAACCAGCTGTGTCCAAATTATATCGCCCATAAAGTAAAAAACAGTCTGCTAATCCTCGCACACCATGATCAGTATTAAAAACATGGAAGAAAACCAGATTGTCTCCCAGTAATTGAGAGTTTTTATAGAATATACAGTTCTGTATCCTCTCTCTCTGAATGGGTTTATTATAATCTTAGTGTAATGGTAATGGATCATTTTGAAGTTGGAAGAATAGTTCAGTCTGGTATGGCTACGCTAATTAGGGGAGCTATTATATTTTGCTTGTGACACTTGAGAGAAACAGGAAATACCAAGATTGTCAGTGGATACATTTGTGGGATAAACAGGTCAAATAATCCAACATTTAACTGTTCTAAAATTGAATTGCTATTCATTTTCACAAAGGAACTTTAGAAGCTCTTTTTTTGTGGGGAAATTGATCTTATGTGATTCTCTGTATATTTGCGGTTTTGCTTTACATGACTCATTTATAGTTGTGTATTAAGTCTAATAGGAGTGTCTGTCTTTTTTTAACATTAGAATTTCCTAGCATATGGTGGATTTTTGGAAGAAGCTTGACTACTTGTTTCATATATAGCAATGTGCAGGTGGAATACTAATTTAGTGTTTTAATTTATAAATAAAAGTTATTACGTGTTAACTAGTATTTTTTCCCCCCAGTTTCTCTTCAGCAACGGGTAGCAGAATTGGAAAAAATTAATGCAGAATTTTTACGTGCACAACAGCAGCTTGAGCAAGAATTTAATCAAAAGAGAGCAAAATTTAAGGAGTTATATTTGGCTAAAGAGGGTAAGTTCATAAGTCTCCCACCAACTTCAATGCAAAAACTGCCTTAAAGTGTTGCATTTCTTGATAGTAGTGTTAATTTTATCATGGAATAAACCTTGATTTTATTTGTACTTGCATAATAAAAGAATTCTGTTTAAAGGCTAGAGTTAAGAATGAGATTGAAAAACAAGTTGAAAAATGCCTTATTCAGATTTTTCCTTGTTTTTTGATCTTACTGTTGATATTTAGGTTGCATAGCCCTGAGATAAGAGACTATCGGTACTCTTAACACTTGAGATACAGTCATGGGCAAACTAGGATTGTTGGCATTCTAATAACAGCTTTCACTGTGTTATCTTTAAATCCATGAAATGTCAGTTTTATCCAACAAATGGTCAGTTATTTACCAATAAATACTTGTTTAATACCTACCATGAGGCAGACATTGTACTTATGTGTTAGGTATACAGAAGGAGCAAAATTCATGTTGTTCTTTAACTTAGTTGAACTCAATGAGGAAAACAGATGTTGAGTAATTGTGTGATGAGTTGTTAAAAAGGAAACTGTCGGCCCAGAGCACTGGCGCACACCTGCAGTCCCAGCACTTTGAAAGGCCCAGGTGGGGCCAGGCGCAGTGGCTTACACCTGTAATCCCAGCACTTTGGAGGCTGAGGTGGGCAGATCACGAGGTCAGGAGTTCGAGACCAACCTGGGCAACATGCTGAAATCCCGCCTTTACTAAAAATACTGGTAGATAATACATGGTGTATAATACATTTTGCACAGTATCAAAAATTAGCTGAGTGTGGTAGCATACACCTGTAGTCCCAGCTTATTCTGGAGGCTGAGGCAGAACCTGGGAGGTGGAGGTTACAGTGAGCCAAGATGGTGCCACTGCACTCCAGCCTGGTGACAGAACGAGACTCTATCTCAAAAAAAAGAAAAAGAAAAATAGAAATTACCGGAAATGCAGCTCTTTTGAGATACATTGGTCTCATTAAATCATTAATCTCTGGATGAATATTACTGCTAGAAAAAGATAGCTTTTCAGCATCAATTCTATTGCAATAATAATTTTTTTTAAAGATATAAATGCCAGGAACACTTGGTCTCATAAGTAGGTAGATAGAAACAGTTTTATTAAAGCAATTATTATTCAATTCTCTTAGCTCTTTCTGAATTATATGTTAAATTACATCATTCTTCAGCATCAGAATGTTTTTATTCTATCAGCTAACTGAATTAGATCTTCCTTCAATTTCATTGAAAGAAGTATTGGAGGTCGAGTGTGGTGGCTCATGTCTGTAATCCCAGCACTTTGGGAGGCCAGGGTGGGTGGATCATGAGGTCAGGAGATTGAGACCATCTTAGCCAACATGGTGAAACCCCATCTCTACTAAAAATACAATAAAATTAGCTGGGCATGGTGGTGCATGTCTGTAGTCTCAGTTACTTGGGAGGCTGAGGCAGGAGAATTGCTTGAACCCAGGAGGCAGAGATTGCTGTGAGCCGAGATTGCGCCACTGCACTACAGCCTGGGTGACCGTTCGAGACTCTGTCTCAAAAAAAAAGAAAAAAGATATTGGATCCACCTGACTTGCCAAAAGATTTGTTACATAGTTACGAGTCATTCACTCTTTAATTATTGACACTAATTTTAATTATCCTTCTGTTATAATACCATAGAGTTGTTTTCTTTTTTGAGCCGGAGTCTGGTTTTTTCACTCAGGCTGGAGTGCAGTGGCGCAATCGTGGCTCACCGCAACCTCCGCCTCCCAGGTTCAAGCGATTCTTCTGTCTTAGCCTCCTGAGTAACTGGGATTAAGGTGTGTGCCACCACACCTGGCTAATTTTTTTTTTGTATTTTTAGTAGAGATGGGGTTTCACCATGCTGGCCAGGTTGAAGTCCTAACCTCCACCCATCTCGGCCTTTCACAGTGCTAGGATTACAGGTATGAGCTACTGTGCCTGGCCTTGCAGAGGATTTTTTAATACAACAGGACAATGAACCATAGTATAATACTACTATAGAATGGAAGGTTCTTAGGCCTTGCAGAATTTAGCCCTGGCTTAGAAAGTATTACTGACTGGTATGGAATAGGGTTCCATTTTCTCATTGCTTTCAGGAGGGCTGTTTTTTATTTTCTTCCTTTATAGGCTGGTAAGGGGATGGGAAAGTTGATGTTCGCGTCTAGGCATAGCGGCACTCTGCAAGACACTGGCGTTTGGGATAAATGAGATATATGGCTTCTGTTCCTAAGAAAGTATGTCTACTGTGGTAGACAGTACATTTTGCACAGTATCATTTCAACATGTGTTAAGTGTCATAAGAAATAAGTCTTGTCTGGGCTGGACACAGCGACTCACACTGTAATCCTAGCAGTTTGGGAGGGGTGAGGTGGGCAGATCACCTGAGGTCAGGAGTTAGAGACCAGCCTGGCCAACATGGTAAAACCCCATCTCTACTAAAAATACAAAAAAATTAGACGTGCGCCACCACACCCAGCTATAGTCCCAGCTACTCGGGAGGCTGAGGCAGGAGAATTGCTTGAACCCAGGAGGCAGAGGTTGCAGTGAGCTGATATTGCGCCACTGCACTCCAGCCTGGGCGACAGAGCGAGACTGTCTCAAATAAGTTCTCTCTGGTTATTCAGTATGTTCATAGGAATTTATCCTCTCCCTTTAAAAATTTGTTTATGCTTTTGAATTAATCAAGTACCACTGTCCACTCTGCAATGGTATATTGTCAAGATGACCTGTAATACATTTGATGTATATATAGAAGGATGTGGTAGTGTTTTCTCTGATGATTAGTTGAAACCCAGTATGATGCTGGCTAATGATACCCATTTTCTCCTTTACCTCTTATACCAAAACCTCTGTAGCTTGTTTATCCTGTCTACAGTTAATTGAAGGCAATCGTTTCTAAACCTTGTTTTGCTTTTTTTCTTTCTCCCCAAATACAGCTGTTAGGGTTCCTTTGTTTTCTTAATTTTCTTTGAAAGTATAAAATTGACTTTCCCCCAAAATTCTGAAGAAATGAAAATGACCCAAGAACCTCCCATTTCTGAAATGCGTTATCAACTGCAGTTTTAGATCTGTGAATTAAAAAGCTTGTAACATGAGTTGGTTCAAAAAAAACATGCTCGGTTAAGATTGCATTGATGACATCTAGACCCAATAAATAATCTTTTTATATATTATTGTATCTTTACTGTCCAAAGTGTTCCTTCAATTAACTTAGATGGCCATAGCGAACAGTTGGGGTAAATTTTTACAAAATTTCAAAACAAATACTGTGATCCCTTTTGAGGTGTTTTGGTGGCATTCCTAAAGAAAATACATAGTATAATAAAAGGTCAATGCTGATTACTTAGTTTTTGTCTTGGCTATTAGCCTATATCATAATAAAAATTAAATGTGAAGATTTCCTCTGAGACAGAGGCTTATATTGTATTTACTGTGAAGTCTAAATCTAGTCTTTAATGATTGCCACAGATGTTTACAGCATAAACCAGGATTTTGGTTTGCACAGCAGTCTTTATCTTTTAGGAAAACCAGGTCAAGGTAACCCTGAAAGTCCAAACATTGTTTTTTCCCCAATAGGTTCAGCTTTTGCTTTAGTGTTGTAATAGCTGTGTTTGCACTTGTTTGGACAATAGCTGAAATATAAGTGCAAACAGTAATGAGAAATGCTAATAATAAAAGAGATTATTACTGTTTTCACTTCTTTTATTGCCTGTTCTTTTCTTAGTACGCATTTTTTTTTTTTTTTTTGAGATGGAGTCTCGCTGTGTTGCCCAGGCTGGAGTGCAGTGGCACCGTCACTGCTCGCTGCAACTCTGCTTCCCAGGTTTAAGCGATTCTCCTGTCTCAGCCTCTTGAGTAGCTGGGACTACAGGTGTGTGCCACCACACCTGGCTAATTTTTATATTTTTAATTGAGATGGGGTTTCACCATGTTGGCCAGGCTGATGTTAGTACCCATTCTTTTCCAAGCTGACTTAAACTGGGAATGTTATAAATGTTTCTGAAAGTTTTGTTGCATTTCTGTTGGACTTGAAATATATTCTGATTTAAGCTTTCATAAACCTCAGAACTTGGCGCTACAGCAGTGTTTGTTTTGTGCTTTGGAAATACGTAGTTTTGGGCAATGAGTAAGAGACTGAAACATGAAACACTGAACAAAAGGCCGTATAGTTCTCAACTGGACGAAAAATAGTAGAAATAGAGCTCATAGCTAATCACCAGAAGACATTGAAATTTTCTAGTGGTGTTCAAAAGGTCTTTATACGTAGTTATAATTTGTATAAAGCTGTTATGCTAACTCATCAGAACTTTGATAGTGAAAAGCTAGATTTAGGAAGCTATCTGTAGTTCCAGTGCCATAAACTTGCCCTTAGATATGGAAATGAAAAGAGTAAATAAAATTAACAATTAAAACCCATTAGTAATGTTGTAAACAAAAGATTAGAAATTAAAATAGTGTTTGTTAATTATTTGTTTAACCAGCAGAGAAGACACAGAGGTTTTAGTAAATTAGAAAACAATACTGAGGAGTTCTCCTTCCTAGTGAGACAAAGAGGGAAATATGAAAGAACATAACAAAGACATAGAGGAGGAATTGAGAGATTTGAACATACGTCTGAAAAGAGTTGCAGGGGAAGAGAATGGAAGGAATAGTAAAGAATATTTGAAGAGATAATAACTTAGATTTTTACTAGTGAAAAATGTGAGTTCTTAACATAAATACTGAGTACCAAATAGGTTAAATAGTCAATTCATTCTTTGACACATCTTTTATATGGTAGAACATCAAGAATGAAAAGAAAATGTGGGCCGGGCATGTTTGGGAGGCTGAGGCAGGTACATCACTTGAGGTTGGGAGTTTGAGACCAGCCTGACCAACATGGAGAAACCCCATCTCTACAAAAAACACAAAATTAGCCAGGTGTGGTGGCACATGCCTATAACCTCAGCTACTCGGGAGGTTGAGGCAGGAGCATCGCTTGAACCCAGGAGGTGGAGGTTGTGGCTAGGTGAGATCGCACCATTGTACTCCAGCCTGGGCAACAAGAGTGAAACTCTGTCTCAGGGAAAAGAAGGAAAAATGTGAAAAGCTACCAGAGAAAAACAATTACAATGACAAGAAATACTTCATAACACCATAGATTCCAGAAGGCAATGAAATAAGATCTCCAAAGTGTAGAGAAAAAATAATTGTCAACATAAAACTTTATATGCTGCTAAATTATTTAATAGTGAGGGCAAAATAGATAACTTTAGACATATAAAAACTGAGAGCACTTAGCCATCTACATAATCACTAAAAGAACTGCTAGTAGGCTGGGCGTGGTGGCTCATGCTTATAATCCCAGCACTTTGAGAGGCCTAGGAGGGCAGATCACCTGAGGTCGGGAGTTCGAGACCAGCCTGACCAACATAGAGAAACCCATCTCTACTGAAAATACAAAGTTAGTCGAATGTAGTGGCTTGAGCCTATAATCCCAGCTACTCAGGAGGCTGAGGTAGGAGAATGGCTTGAACCTAGGAAGTGGCAGCCTGGGCAATAAGAGTGAAACTCTATCTCAAAACAAAACAAAACAAAACAAAAAAAAACCGAACTAGTAGAGATAGACATTTGCAAAAAGAAAACAGAGAAAATGTAGTATAGGATATAAGAAACAATATAGGCTGGGTGCAGTGGCTAATGCTTATAATCTCAGCACTTTGGGAGCTCCAGGTGGTTGGGTTGCCTAAGGTCAGGAGTTCGAGACCAGACTTGCCAATGTGGGGAAGCCCTGTCCCTACTAAAAATACAAAAATAAGCTGGGTGTGGTGACGGGCACCTGTAAGCCCAGCTACTTGGGAAGCTGAGGTAGGAGAATTGCTTGAACTCAGGCGATGAAGATTGCAGTGAGCTGAGATCGTGCCACTGCACTCCAGCGACAGAGTGAGACTCTGTCTCAAAAAAAAGAAAAGTATAAGAAACAATACAAAATACAGAAATTGATAAATATATTTTATTTTTACTTTTTGAGATGGAATCTTGCTCTGTTGCCCTGGCTGGAGTGCAATGGCATGATCTTGGCTGACTGCAACCGTTGCTTCCCAGGTTTAATCAATTCTCCTACCTTAGCCTCCTCAGGAGCTGGAATTATGGGCATCCGCCACCACAGCTGGCTAATTTTTGGAGGTGACACATCCTTGCTTATTCTTTAAGGCTAGTATTATTCTGACATCAAAACCAAGGAAGACATCACAAGAAACTTAGCCTAGTATTTCTTAGGAATATAGATGCAAAAAGTCTTGCACAAGAACCAGCAAATCATGTTAAGCTACAGGTAAAAAGAATCACACAGCATGAAAAGTGGGATTTATCCCAGGGATGCAAGGCTGGTGCAACACCTGGAAATCAATAGGATAAAAAACAAACACACAGTCATCTCAGTAGACACAGAAAAAGTATTTGACAAAATCTAACACTGTTTTATGATAAAAACACTAAAATAGGAACAGAAGCGAACTTCGACTTGTCAACCTGAAAATGGACTTTTACAAAAAACTCACAGTTAACATCATACTTAATGTTTAAAGACCAAATGCTTTTTCCCTACAATCAGAAACAGGACAGTTATGTATATTCTGACCACTTCTATTCAACATTGGAAGTGAGGATCTATCTAGGGCATTTAAACAAAAAAAGAAAAAGGAAAGGAATCCAGATTGAAAAGTAAGAAGTAAAACTATCTAATACTCTCTGATGGCATCCTCTTTCACATACAGACTCCAAGGGGATTCACTAAAAAACTATTTAGAAGTAATAAGTTCAGCAAAATTCAAGATACGTGGTCAGTATAAAAAAATCAGCCGTACATCTGAAAATGGCATTAAAGAAAATGGCATTTACAACAGCATCAAAATGAATAATGTATTTAGGAATACATTCAACAAAATAAACTCAAAACTTGTACTCTGAAATCTTCACTATTAAAAGAAATTAAAAGGAGATGTAGGCCGGGCATGGTGGCTCACGCCTGTAATCTCAGCACTTTGGGAGGCTGAGGTGGGTGGATCACTTGAGGCCACTTGAGGTTCGAGACCAGCCTGGCCAACATGATGAAACCAAGTCTCTACTAAAAATACAAAAATTAGCTGGGTATGGTGGCATGTGCCTGTACTCTCAGCTACTTGGGAGGTTGAGGTGGGAGAATTGCTTGAACCTGGGAGGTGGAGGTTGCAGTGAGCTGAGATCACGCCAGTGCACTCCAGCTTGGGAGACAGAGTGAGACCCTGTCTCAAAAAAAAAAAAAAAGATCTAAATAAAGAGACATCTTATGTTCATAGATTAGGAGTCTTAATATTGCTATGGTGGTACCACTCCTCAGATTGATATACAGATTAAATGTAGTGCCTTTTAATATCCCAGTTGGCTTCTTTGTAGGAATTGACAACCTGATTCTAATATGTATATGGAAATTCTAGGCATCTAGAATTGCCACAGCAGCCTTCAAAAAGAAAAACGTTGATAGACTCACACATCTTGATTCCAAAACTTATTGGAAGGTAACAGTAATCCAGACAAGATGGCACTATCATAAGGACAGACAGACATAGATAATGGAATAGAACTATATTCTCAGTTGCTTTTCTACAAGGTGCCAAAACAGTTCACTGGGGGAAAAATAATCTCTTCACAACAAATTGCGCTGAGACATTTGGATATCTACATGCAAAATAATGAAGTTGGACCTCCTACCATCTGCTAAAGTCAACTCAAAATGTATAAGGACCTAGATGTTAAAGGTAAACTATAACTCTTACAGGAAAACATAGGGGTAAGTTTTTGTAACCTTGGATTAGGCAGTGCTTTCTTAGATATGACATTAAAAGTGGAAGCAGCCAAAGAAAAATGAGATGAATTGAACTTCATCAAAATAAAAATATTTGTGTTTTCAAGGATACCGTAAAAGTGAAAAGTAAACCCACAGAATGGGGCAGAATCTTGCAATTATTACATTGCATAAGGGTCAAGAATACATAAAGACCTTACTACTCAGCAAAAAAGACAACCCAATAAAAAATGGGCATTTCTTCAGAGAAGAAACACAAATGGCCAGTAAACATGTCATAAGTTACTCAGTGACATTAGCCATCAGGAAAACACAAATCAAAATTATAATGAGATGCCACTTGATACCCAATAGGATGGCTATAATTATGTCTGATAATAACAAATGTTGGCAAGGATGTGGAGAAATTGGAACCCTCATATACCACTGGCAGGAGTGTGAAATGATATGTTAGCTTTGGAAAACAGTCTGTTACTTCCTCAAACAGTTAAATGTAGAGTTACCATGTGACCCAACAATTCCACTCCTAGGTATATACACACAAATGAAAACACTTCCATACATAAACTTGTACATGGAATTCTGTGGCAGCATTATTCACAATAGTGAAAAAGTGAGGAATATCCTAAATGTCCGTCAACTGATAAATAGATAAACGAATTGTGTTTTTTCTTATCCATAAAAAGGAACAAGTACCAGTACTCTGTAACAACATGAGTGAACCTTGTAAAAACATTATGCTGAGTGAACAAAGCCAGTCAGAAAACATCACATATGTATGATTCTGTTATCTGTGAAATGTCTAGATTGGCAGTGTATAGAAAGTAGAATATTCATTGCCTAGGGCTGGTGGGGTGAGGAGTTGGGGTTGAAAGAGTACAAGGTTTTTTCTGGGGTGATGAAAATGATCTAAAATTGATAGCGGTGATGGTTGCACAAGTCTTATTGAATATACTAAAAAGTCATCGAATTACATACTTTGTTTTATATGTGTGATGCTGTAAAATATATATTTGGTCTTCTGTTTCCTGGTTTTAAAGTGGTAAGTGTCTTTGTTAATGAGCTGACTGATGGCTGGCAGGCCCCTAGGTAATTTCAGGATAGAGGATGGTCACCAGAAAGACCAACACAGGATTAGAAGTTGGAACTTCAACCCTACCTCCCAACCTCCAGGGAGGGGAGAGGGGCTAAAGGTTGCTCATTAGTGGCCATTTAATCATGCCCATGTAATAGAGCCTCTGTAATAACTAAAAATTACTGGGTTTGAGAGCTTCTGGTTAACAAAATGTCAAGGTTCCTGGAGGGTGGTGCCCCAGAGAAGACACAGAAGCTCCATGCTCCTTCCCACATGCCTTGTCCGGCGCATCTTTTTCTCTGCATCTTTTGTAATAATCTTTATAATAAACAGGTAAATGTAAATAAATATTTCCCTGAGTTCTATGAGCCCATTAACAAATTACTCAAAGATGGTTTTAGGAACCTTGATTTATACTGGTCAGCGAGAAACACAGGTAAAATAACTTTGAAGCTTACAGTTGGCATCAGAAGCAGGCTTCAGTCTTATTAGACTGAATCTTCAGCTTGTGTGATCTGATGCTATTGCCAGGTAGATAGTGTCAGAATTAAATTAGAGGATACCCAGTTGGAGGTATGCTACAAAACTTACTGATTGGTTACTGGTGGGCAAAAAGTAATATGTGAACTATATCTCAATAAAGATGTTACAAAAAAGTACAGTAAGCCAATCTAAGTAAAAAAAGATGACTAATACAAGAGAAATTGCTAATATCAGAAA
Organism: Cacajao melanocephalus; assembly: GCA_963573385.1. Lineage (NCBI taxonomy): Eukaryota > Metazoa > Chordata > Mammalia > Primates > Pitheciidae > Cacajao > Cacajao melanocephalus. The sequence goes on from CAUYLG010016480.1 coordinate 15,648, forward strand.
TGAAAGAGGAGACTGCACTCTAGGTCCCACATATAGTAAAGGGTTAATACAAGAAAATGATGGAACAACTCCATGATAACCTTCCAAAAAAGAAAGCACTATGCCCAGTTGTGTTCACTGGTGAGTTCTGCCTGCCATTTAAGGTAGAAACTGTACCATGAGTTAGGCCAATTTCTCCTAGTCTATATAATCTTTCAGAAGATAGAAACAGAGGGATTACTTCCTAATTCATTCTATGAGGTCCACATAATCCTAATATCAAAATCATACAAAGACATTAAAATAAAACTGCAGACTTTATCTCTTATGCACATAGATGCAAAATTCCTTGACAGTATCTTAGCAAATCCGATCCAACAATGTATAAAAATTATACACTACTGCCAAGTGGCATTTGTGTAGGTACACAAGACTAGTTCAACATTCAAAAAATCAATGTAACTTACCATATTTGAGGTTATGGATATGCTAATTGCACTGATTTGATCATTTCACAGTGTATACATGTATCAGAATACCACTTTGTACCCAATACATATGCAGTTATTATTTTTCAATTAAGGTGGGTCACGCCTGTGATCCCAGCACTTTGGGAGGCCAAGGCGAGCGGATCATGAGGTCGAGATCGAGACCATCCTGGCCAACATGGTGAAACCTGGTCTGTACTAAAAATATAAAAATTAGCTGGGTGTGGTGGCATGTACCTGTAGTCCCAGCTACTTGGGAGGCTGAGGCAGGAGAATTGCTTGAACTCAGAAGACAGAGGTTGCAGTGAGCTGAGATTGCACCAGTGCACTCCAGCCTGGCAGCAGAGCGAAACTTGGTCTGAAAAAAAAAAAAAAAAAGTTTATATGGAGATTCAAAAGACCCAGAGTGGCCAACTCAGTATTGAAAGAAAAGGAAAAAGTCTGAGGATTGACACTACCTGACCTTTAAGACTTAATGTAAAGCTACAATAATCAAGATAGTGTAGTGTCTTGTAGTGATCTATTTGTTAATAATAGACAAATGACAAACAGATCAATGGAATGGAAAGGATAGCCCAGAAATAGACCCACATAAATACAGTCAACTAATCTTTAGTAATACAGTGGAGTAAAGATAGTCTTTTCAATAAATTATGTGGGAACAATGGAACATCCACATGTAAAACAATCTAGACAGAGACCTTATACCCTTTACAATCAACTCAAAATGAATGATAGACCTATATGTAAACAGCAGAAGTGTAATCTAGAAGATAACATAGAAGAAAATCTAGATAACCTTGGATATGGCAAGGAATTTTAGTTGCAAAACCAAAGGCATAATCCATGAAAGAAACAGTTGATAAACTGGACTTGATTAAAATGAAATTTTTTTTTCCCTCTGAAAAACTTTATCAAGAAAATGAGATGATAAGCCACAGGATGGGAGAAAATATTCGGGGAAAAAAAACCACATATGGTACAGCACTGTTAACCAAAATATACAAAGAACTCTTAAAATGCAACAATGAAGAATTCTAGGGGAGTTCCAGTTCTAAAACAGCATAGAAACAGGCTGACTTTACTTCCCCAACAGTAAACCAAGAATAAATACTACAATGCTGACAACATCACCAGAGATATCCCAGAACTCAGATATGAAGATGAGACTATTCTTGGGGCCACAGATAAGTGAAAAAACTCTGAGCAGACGTTAACAGAATTGGACTTTAACATCCATGATGCCCTTTACCCCATTCTACCCTGCACCAAGCATGTGGAAAAATGTTCCCCCACTCAGTGTTCCTACACTGGAAAAAGATCAAGTGAGGACATCCAGCTTCCCTGCCATCTTGGTTTCTCTGGAAGGCTTGTCCCTGCCTTAACCCATGGGAAGCAGTGTGTGTTACTGAAGGGAGAAATCTCTCTGTGGAGAGGCAGGACTACCATCCCCAGCCCTGGAAACTCATCCAAATGAGATGCCAACAGTACTACACAGTAGGAGATTAATCCTTCAGGTCTCCTGGGCGTGAACTCCTAGCCAGCCTTCCTTCACTGCTGGGACATCCCCTTTGGGACTTGCCCGATTTGGGATGAGCTGTGCTTTGACCATTTATTTGAGCCAAACTGAAGCTGGGGTTAAGGTGCCACTTTGAGCTGAAAAGGAGATGGCAACCTAGAGGTAAAGAACCTCTAAGCAGGCTGGGCGTGGTGGCTCATGCCTGTAATAGCCTGGCCATCAGGGTGAAACCCCGTCTTTTTAAAAAAAAAAAAAAAAAAAACCTCTAAGCAAATATATCCAATAAAAACCAAGCCAATCAGAAGAGACTAGAATAACTGATTCATCCCTGAATGAAAAGACATAGACATACATCCATAAGAAACATCAGCAAATGGAGACCCATGATCTTCCAAGTGGACAAAGCAAGGAATGACTGCAAAGAAATGGCAAAGTGTGAGTTCTGATCAGGAATTCAAAATAGTGGCCATACACAATTCCCCATGGCCATAATTCCAGCTCCTCAGGAATCTGAGGCAGGAGGATTTCTTGAGGCTAAGAGTTGAAGACCAGCCTCAGTAACATAGCAATACTCCATCTTTTAAAATAATTAGTTGGGTGTGGTGGTGTGTACCTGTAGCCCAGTGTCCCCCTCCCCAAGAAAAAAAAATAATTGTAAGGAACACAGTGATCTCTAAGCTAACACAGAAAAGCAATTCAGAAATTTACTCTTTTTTGAGATGGAGTCTCTATATCGCTGAAGCTGGAGTGCAGTGGCACAGTCTTGGCTCGCTGCAACCTCCGCCTCCCAGGTTCAAGTGATTCTCCTGTTTCAGCCTCCCCAGTAGCTGGGATTACAGGCATCCACCACCATGCCTGGCTAATTTTTCTATTTTTAGTAGAGATAGGGTTTCGCCATGTTGGCTAGGCTGGTCTCAAACTCTTGATCTCAATCTGCCCACCTTGGCCTCCCAAAGTGTTGAGGTTACAGGCCTGAGCCACTGTGCCCAGACTACCAGAGAAATTTAATGAGGACATTGAAATAATTAAATTAAACAAGTCTTGGAATTGGTAAATATATTTTCTCAACTGAAAAATTCATTAGAGGCTCTCAATAGCTTCTTTCCTCCAGCAGAAGAAAGAAGCAGTGACCTTGCAGATGCTATTTGAAAATGCAAAGAGGAGAAGAAAAACAATGAAGATGACCTACGGAATGTAGAAAATTATTTCAAAAGACCAAATCTAAGAATTATTGGTCTTCAAGAGAGAGTTGAGCAAGAGCAAAGGTAGAAAGCTTATTCAAAAGAAATAGCAGAAAACTCTCCAAAACTTGAGAAGGATATAAATATCCACATGCAGGAAGGCCACAGAACACCAAAGAGATTTGACCCAAATAAAACTACCCCCAAGGCATATGATAACCAAATCTAAATGGTCAAGGACAAAGAGAGGATCCTAAAAGTAGCAAGAGAAAAGAAGCAAATAACTCTTAATGGAGCTTCAGTTAGTCTGTCAACAGACTTCTCAGTATAAACCATAAAGGTAAGGAAGGAGTGAAATGATAAGGAAGGATCTTCAATGTGCTGAAAGAAAAAAAAAAGTAACATCTAAGACTAGTATATCCAATAAAGTTATCCTTCAAATATGAAGGAGAGATACATTCTTTCCCAGATAAAAGTTGAGAGAATTCACTGCTACCAGACCTGTCCCACAAGAAATGCTAAAGAGAGTTCTTCAATTTGAAATTTTAAAAATGCTAACACACCAAAAAAAAAAAGTATGAAACCCACTGGTAAAATTAAGTACATGAACAGACTTTAATACTGCAGTTGATAACTCTAGTACAAAGCCCAAAAGACAAATCCACCAAGAACAATAATAGCTATAGCAGCCTGTTCAGAGATAGATGATACAGAAATAGGTAAGTTGAGACAACTAAAATTCAAAATGGGAAAGTGGAGCTAAGGTGTAGAAGTTTTTTTCCCCATTTTTTCTTTGTTTCTATTCTTTAAGGAAGTTGTCTTCTCTTTAACTTATCTATAGGATGTTTTTTGTGTAAGCCTTGTGATAAAAATCCATAAAAGATTCACTACAAATAAAAAGCAATGAATTAAGACATACTACCAGAAAAAAATTATCCCCAAAGGAAGACAGTGGTAAAGGAAGAGAGTAGTTAAAAAAACAACCAGAAAACAAGCAATAAAATGGCAGTAGTAAGTCCTTACTTGTAGATAGTAATACTGAATGTATATGGACTCAGTTCTCCAATTTAAAGCCAGAGTGGCTGAATGGTTTAAGAAACAAGCCCCAACTGTATGCTTCCTGCAAGAAACCCACTTTGACTGGGTGCAGTGGCTCATGCCTGTAATTCCAACATTTTGGGAGGTTGAGGTGGGAGGATCACTTAGGAGTTTGAGACTAGCCTGGGCAGCAAAGTGAGACCCTGGCTCTACAAAAAATAAAACTGGCCAAGTGTAGTGGCTCACATTTGTAATCCTAGCTCTTTGGGAGGGCGAGATGGGAGGATTGCTTGAGCCCAGGAATTTGAGACCAGCCTGGGCAACATAGTGAGACCCCAATTCTACTAAAAAATACAAAAAATAGCCAGAAGTGGTGGCATGTGCCTGTAGTCTCAGCTGTTTGGGAGCCTGAGGTGAGAGGATCACTTAAGCCCAGGAAGTCAAGGCTGGTGAGACTGACTAACCAGTCTGGGTGCGTCTCAAAGCAAAAATTAGCTGTGCATGCTGGCATGTGCCTGTGGGTTCTAGCTCCACAGGAGGCTGAGGCAGGAGGATTGCTTGAGCCTGAGAGGTTGAGACTGCAGTGAGCCATATTTGTGCCAGTGTACTCCAGCCTGGGTAGCAGAGCATGACCCTGTCTCAAAAAAATAACCCAAGAAAGAAACCCACTTTACCTGTAAAGATAAATATAAAATGAAAGTGAAGAGCCAGAAAAAGATTTTATGCAACTGGAAACAAACAAAATTGGAGTAACTATACCTATGTCAGATAAAATAGACTACAAATCTAAGACTTAAGAAGAGCTAGGTGCAGTGACTCATACCTCTAAACTCATTGCTTTGGGAGGCCTAGGTGGGAAGATCACTTGAAGCCAGGAGTTTGTGATTAGCGTGGATAATCCTGTCTCTCAAAATTTAAAATTTAAAAATTAGCCAGGAGGTCCTGTGTGGTGGCTCACACGTATAATCCCAACCCTTTGGGAGGCCAAGGTGGGTGGATCACCTGAGGTCAGGAGTTAAAGACCAGCCTGGCCAACATGGTGAAACCCCGTCTCTACTAGAAATAAAACTAGCCGGGCATGGTGGCAGATGCCTGTAATCTCAGCTATTTGGGAGGCTGAGGCAGGAGAATCACTTGAACCCAGGAGGCAGAGATTGCACCATTGCACTCCAGCCTGGGCAACAAAAGTGAAACTGTCTAAAGGAAAAAGCTAGGCATGGTGGTACATGCTTGTAGTCCCAGGGACTTGGGAGGCTGAGGTGGGAGAATTCCTTCAGCCCAGGAGTTTTAGGTTGCAGTGAGCTATGATTGTGCCACTCTGCATGCCAGGTCTGGGTGACAGTGAGACTGTCTTAAAAAAAAAAGAAAAAAAAAAGACTGTAAAAAGGTCATACAATAATAAAGAGTGAGTTCAGCAAGAGGACAATTACAAATATGCACCATACTTCCAGGTACATATAAAACAACCAGTCTAAAGGGTGAGAGAGACTGCAGTGCAATAGGAGACTTTATCTCTCCCCTCTTAGTAATGGACAGATTATCCAGGCAGCAAATCAAAGAGACATCAGAGTTAAACTACACACTAGATACTGAAATCCTTGAAAAAATATTAGCAAACTAAATTCAACAATGTATTAAAAAGATCAGTCACCATGATCAAGTGGATTCCTCGTGAGGATGCAAGGATGCTTCAATAATTAATAAATGGGATATATCACATTAACATAACCAAGAACAAAAGCCATACGGTTGGCCAGGTGTGGTGGCTCACACCTTTAATCCCAGCACTTTGGGAGGCTGATGTGGGCAGATGACTTGAGGCCAGGAGTTCACAACCAGCCTGGCAAACATCATGAAACCCCATCTTTATGAAAAAATGCAAAAAATTAGTTGGGCATGGTGGTGCACACCTGTAATCCCAGCTACTTGGGAGGCTGAGGCATGAGAATTGCTTGAACCTAGAAGGTGGAGGTTGCAGTGAGCTATTATGCCACTGCACTCCAGCCTGGGCTTCAGAGTGAAACTCTGTCTCAAACAACAACTGTTTGGTTATTTAAATAGTTGCTGCAGAAGCATTGGGTAAAATTTGACATCTTGGCTGAGCGCGGTGGCTCATGCCTGTAATCTCAGCACTTTGGGAGACCAAAGTGGGTAGATCACCTGAGGTTGGGAGTTCGAGACCAGCCTGACCAACATGGAAGATGTCTGTAACTAAAAACATGCCTGTACTAAAAATACAAAATTAGTTGGGTGTGGTGGTGTATGCCTATAATCCCAGCTACTCTGGAGGCTGAGGCAGGAGAATTGCTTGAACCTGGGTGGCAGAGGTTGCAGTGAGCTGAGATCACACCATTATACTCCAGCCTGGGCAACAAGAGCAAAACTCTCTTTCTTCCTTTCTCTTTCTTGTTCTCTCTCCTTTCTTTTCTTTTCTTTTTTTTTTTGTTCTCTATTTTTAAACTCCATTTCAAAAAAACCAACATCTCTTTATGATATAAACCCTCATCAAATTGTGTGTAGAAGGAACATAACTCAAAAAAGGCCATACATGACAAACCCACAAGTAACATCATACTGGATGGGGAGGGAAGAGTTGAAAGCCTTTCCTTTCAGATCTGGAACAAGACAAGGATGCCTACTTTAGCCAGTTTTATTTAATGTAGTACTGGAAATTGTGGCCAGAGCAATTAGGCAAGAGAAATAAAGGGCATCCAAATCAGAGAGCATGAAGTTAAATTTATCTTGTTTACAGATGACACAATCTTAGAAAAACTTAGACACTACCAAAAAAAAAAAATGTTAAAACTGGTAAAATCAGTAAAGTCACAGGGCACAAAATCAATACACAAAAATCATTACCATTAATATACACCAACAGTGAACAAACTGAAAAAGAAAAGCAGTCCCATTTACAATGGCCACAATACACACACACACGTGTGCACACACACACACGAGCATGTGCGTGCATCAGTTTAACCAAAGAAGTGAAAGATCTTTATAGAAAGCCATGGAGAAAGATCTGTAAAACACTGATGAAAAAAATTGAAGAGGACACACAAATGGAAAGATGTTCCATTGTCATGGATTTAGGAGAATTAATATTGTTGAAACGATAGTACTATCCAGAGCAATTTACAGATTCACTACGATCCCTATCAAAATACTAACGGTATTCTTCACAGAAACAGAAAAAGAAGTCTTAACAATTTATATGGAACCATGAAAGACCCTGAAGAGCCATAGCGATACTTAGCAAAAATAACAAAGCTGGAGGCATCACACTGTATAACAATCAAATTTACTGCAAAGCTATAGTAACCCAGTCAGCATGGCACTGGCATAAAAACTGGCACATAGACTAATGGAACAGAATAGAGCACCCAGAAGTAAATCTATGCATCTGCAGTCAACGCATCTGCAACAAAGGCACCAAGAACATTCAGTGAGGAAAGGACAGTCTCTTCAATAAATGGTGGTAGGAAGATTGGGTAACCATTTTCAGAAGAATGAAATTTGGCCTCATCTCTGTCCATACCCAGTAATCAAAATAAAGACTTAAATCTAAGACCTGAAACTGAAACCACTAGAGGAAAACTTTGGGGAAATAGACATTGGTCTGAGCAAAGATCTGTGTGTATAAGACCTCAAAAGCATTGGCAAAAATAGACAAATGGGATTACAACAAGCTAAGAACCCTCTGCACAATAAAGTTAAACGATCAACAAAGTGAAGAGCCACAAAATGGAAGAAAATATTTGTAAACTGCCCGTCTCATAAGGGATTAATAATTAAAATATATGAAGAAGTCAGTAGCAAAAAAGCAAATCTTAAACACAAGCAAAAGATTTGAATAGGCATTTTTCAAAAGACAAATGGCCAAGAGGTATGTGAAAAGATGCTGAAGATCACTAATCATCAGAGAAATGTGAAGCAAAACTACAATGGGATATTATGTCACTGTAGTCAAAATGGCTTTTATCAAAAAGGCATTCATCCAGTGATGGTGGGAATTAAATTAGTATAACCACTGTGGAGAATAGTATGGAGGTTCCTCAAAAAACTAAAAGTAGAGTTGCTATGTGATCCAGCAATTCCACTATTGGGTATATATCCAAAGGAAAGGAAATTGCCGGGTGCGGTGGCTCACTCTTGTAATCCTAGCACTTTGGAAGGCTGAGGCAGGTGGATTGCCTGAGCAATGTGGCAAAACCCCGTCTCTACTAAAAACAAGTTAGCCAGGCATGGTTTTTAGCTAGCCTTAAGAAAGAATGAAATCCTGTCATTTGTAGCAACATGGATGGAACTGGAAGTCATTATGTTAAATGGAACAATCCAAGTACAGAAAGACAAGTATCACATGCTCTCACTTGTAGAAGCTAAAAAAGTGGATCTCGGCCAGGCGCGGTGGCTCATGCCTGTAATTCCAGCACTTTGGGGGGCCGAGGTGGGTGGATCATGAAGTCAGGAGATCGAGACCATCCTGGCCAATATGGTGAAACCCCGTCTCTAAAAATACCCCCAAAAAAAAAAAAAATTAGTTGGGCATGGTGGTGTATGCCTGTAATCTCAGCTACTCAGGAGGCTGAGGCAGGAGAATCACTTGAACCCAGGAGGCAGAGGTTGCAGTTAGCCAAGATCATGCCACTGCACTTCAGCCTGGCAACAGAGCAAGACTCTGTCTCAAAAAAAAAAAAAAAAAAAAAAAACATGAATGAGAAGATCAGGAAAAGCTGGGGTGGGGGAACATGAAGAGAAGTTGATTAATGGGTATGAATATATGCTTTGGCAGAAGAAATAAGATCTAGTGTTAGACTAATAGGATGACTTTTGGTTTCAGTAATCTATTGTAGATTTCAAAATAGCTAGAAGAATTTGAATGTTTCTAGTGTAAATAAAAGACAACCCCTGTTGTCCATGGTGATGAAAGAAAAAATATTTAGGGTGATACCCCAACTACACCGATTTGATCTTTACAAGTTACATTAATATATTATCACCTGTACTTTGAACTATGTACATCTATTATGCATGAATAAAAATAAAATGCAACAGTAACAAAATGAACAGCCCCATAAGCAAATGAGCAAAAGACCTAAACACCTCCCTGAAGAATATATACAGATGGCAAGTAAGTATATGAAAAGATTATTAGGCTATTAGAATGGTCCAAATCCAAAATACTGCCAAAACCAAAACATGCTGGTGAGGATGTGGAGCAACAACAACGTTCATTGCTGGTGGGAATGCAAAATGACATAGCCACTTTGGGATATAGTTTGCTGCTTTCTTACAAAACTAAGCATACTCTTTTGATTCAGCAGCCATGTTCCTTGGTATGTAATTAAATGACTTGAGAAGCTTTGTCCCAAAACTTGCAGAAATTTATTTATAACAGTTTTATTCATAATTTTCACAACTTGGAAGCATGCGAGATGTCTTTTAGTAGGTTAATGGATGAATACAATGGAGTATTATTCCTTGCTAAAAAGAAATGAGCTATTAAGTCATGAACAGACATGGAGGAATGTTACTGCATACTACTGTGTGAAAGAAAGCAATTTGAAAAGGCCATGCAGTTTGATTTCAAGCATATGACATTCTGGAAGAGGCAAAACTATGGAGACAAAAAAAAAAAAAGATCAGTGGTTGCCAGGGGTAGGAGGAAGAGGGGGTAAATATGTAGAGTACAGAGAATTTTTAGAGCAGTGAAACTATTTTATGTGATACTACAGTGGTGGAAACATGTCATTATACATTTGTTAAAACCCATAGAATGCACCACATTAAGAGTGAGACCTAATGTAAACTAAGTGGGTGATGATAATGTGCCAGTGTATATTCATCAGTTGTATCAAATGTGCCACTGTGGTGAGGGTGCCTGTAGTAGAGGAGTGTGGCTGTATCGGAGTGTGGGGTATATGAGAAACCTCTGTATTTTCTGCTCAGTTTTGCTGAGAGCCTAAAACTGCTAAAAAATAATAATAATAATAAAAAGTTTATTAAAAAAATAAGAAAATACAGTTATGGCCAGGCGTGGTGGCTTATGCCTGTAATCCCAGCACTTTGGGAAGCTGAGGCAGGCAGATCACGAGGGTCACAAGTTTGAGATCAGCCTGGCCAATATGGTGAAACCCTGTCACTACTAAAAATAGAAAAAATGAGCTGGGTGTGCTGGCATGTGCCTGTAGTCTCAGCTACTTGGGAGGCTGAGGCAGAAGAATTGCTTGAATCTGGGAGGCGGAGGTTGCAGTGAGTGGAGATTGCACCACTGCACTTCAGCCTGGGTGACAGATTGAGACTCTGTCTCAAAAAAAAAAAAAATACAGTTATGCATTGCTTAGTGATGACGATACACTCTCAGAAGTGCTTATTTGGTGATTTTATCCTTGTGTGGACATCATGGACTGTATTGACAAAAACCTAGATGGTATAGCCTACATGGTATAGCCTGTTGCTAGTAAACTGAAAAGCTGTACAGCACATTATTGAATACTGTAAGCAGTTATAACAGTGGTATTTTTGTATTAAACATAGCTAAATAGACCAGGCGCTGTGGCTCACGGCTATAATCCCAGCACTTTGGGAGGCTCAGGTGGGTGGATCACCAGAAGTCAGGAGCTCAAGACCAGCCTGGCCACATGGCAAAACCCTGTCTTTACCAAATATACAAAAATTAGTCCTACGTGGTGGCATCCGCCTGTAATCCCAGCTACTTGGGAGGTTGAGGCAGGAGAATTGCTGGAACTTGGGAGTCGGAGGTTGCAGTGAGCCAAGATCGTGCCACTGCACTCCAGCCTGGTGACAGAGTGAGACTCTGTCTCAAAAAGCAAAACGAACATAGCTAAACATAGACAAGATGTGTGGCACTTGATGTTACCATGGCTAGATATCACTAAGCAATAGGAATGTTTCAGCCGCTGTACTCTCATGTGACCATCGTCAGATAGATTTTTGGTTGACTAAAACGTCATTATTTTGCATATATATGTGACTAAATGTTGACTAAAACGTCATTATTTTGCATGTGACTGTATGTGTGAGATTTGTCTCAAAAATATATTTGGAGTGCATATGGATAGATTAGGGATGATTGTGTGGTTACTGTTGCTGGCTGGTGCATACATGAAATTTATAATAATTTTTGATATCTGATAGGGCAGATTTCCCCACTTATTCAGGATGATCATGGCCTTTTAAACTTTTTCTTATGTAAACATTTAAAAATAGACAAAAGTACCCAAAACAGTATAAAGCTGTGTTAGCTTAGACAGTATATAAAGTATTGGCATGAAAATAGACCTGTTTTTATAGAACAGAGTTTCCAAAATCAGACCCTCACAAATGTGCAAATTTGAAATAGGACAAAGATGGCATTATCAAAATGGGAAAAGACTGGGACAGTGGACGTGGAACAGTGAGAGTGCCTATGTAGATAAAGCAGGTTTCTGTTTCACACCTGAATACCTCTCAGCACAATATAGAATGTGAGACTGTGATATTCTAATTAATGAGTGAAGTAGTTATCAACAATGTTGAGGGCTAAGAGGTAACTGCAAAAGAACATTAAGGTTTTAAAACCTGCAACATAAGTAAAGGTGTAACATATATGCACTGTAATGCTAAACCCAAATTCCTGACAGTTGTTACCTCAGGAATGTAGTGTATTTGTGAGGTTTTGTTTCCTGAAGTTAAAAAGAAATGGAGGGAGATACAGCAAAATATTAAAAATTGATGGATCTAGGTGATGGGAAATAGGTGTCCATGACAGAATTTTTTTTCTCCATCCCCCAGAATTTTTTATATTGTTTCTATGCTTGAAATAGTTTATAATGCTTTATAGCATTAGTATATAGGCTAGGCATAGTGGCTCATGCCTATAATCCTAGCACTTTGGGAGGCTGAGACAGGCGGATCACATGAGCCTAGGAGTTGGGGACTAGCTTGGGCAACATGACAAAAACCCTCTCTATAAAAAATACAAAAATTAGCTGGGCGTACTGGCGCATGCCTGTAGTCCTAGCTACTTTGGAGGCTGAGGTGAGAGAGGATCACTTTAGCCTGGGAGGCAGAGATTGCAGTCAGCAGATGTCGCTCTAATGCTCTCCATTCTGGGCTTCAGAGTGAGAAACTGTCTTAAAAAACAAACAAACACTGGTATAACCAAATGAAATACTTGAATCTTGTTTTGTTCTTAATTTAAATATTCAGAAAGATTTTTTTTTTTGGTCATTTGCAGGTGTTATACCAGAGATTAGGTATTAGATATTAGGAAGTTGTTAATTTTGTTTTGTGTGACGGTGGCAATTTGTTTATATAAGAAAATATATTTTTAGAGATGCATGTGTACAGTATATTAGATAATGTAATATTTCTGGGGCTTACTTTAAAATACTATAGGGAAGAATAAGGATAGTTTAAATAAGCATGACAGGACGGGTGTGGCAGCTCATGCCTGTAATCCTAGCACTTTGGGAGACTGAGACAGGCGGATCACCTAGGTCAGGAGTTTAAGACAAGCCTGGCCAACAAGGTGAAACCCCATCTCTACTAAAAATACAAAAATTAGCTGGGTGTGGTGGCACTCACCTGTAATTCCTGCTATTTGGAAGGCTGAGGCAGGAGAATTGCTTGAACACAGGAGGCGGAGGTTGCAATGAGCCAAGATCTTGCCACTGCACTCCAGCCTGGGCAACAAAGTGAGACTCTGTCTCAATAAGTAAATAAATAAGCATGGCAAAATCTTGATACCTGTTGAACCTTGGTGAAAGCTATGTGAAGGATTGTTGTAGTATACCCTCAACTTTTGAGTATGTTTGAAAAGTTTTATCATTACATATACAGCAGTAAAAGCAATAAACGAATGTTAGAACTCCTACTATTGGCAAACATAATGTTCTACAAAAAAATTAAGATTTTCTAACTTTATTTTAAACTTGTTTGTCTCCTTTTTTTTTTTTGGTATTTATATATAAATATAACATTCATATAGAATATATGTTCCTATATATAAAAATAAAGTAGTGTTGACCAAGTCTTTCTCCAGGCTATTTCACTTTTAAGTGCCAAAAATTGATATTTGGGTTTGGTATTTACAGTTTTTCTGTTCATAATTACAACATGGTAGTGAATAGCTCCAGGTAATCCCCAACAAATCAGAAGTACTGAGGTAATTAGCATGAGGACGTGTTAAATATATAAACTTGCACCTTGATAAAATTGTACCCAGGTTGGGTGTGGTGGCTCATGCCTGTAATACCAGCACTTTGGGAGGCTGAGGTGGGCAGATCACAAGTTCAGGAGTTTGAGACCAGCCTTAGCTTACATGGTGAAACCCCGTCTCTACTAAAAAAATACAAAAATTGGCTGGGCATGGTGGTGTGCCCCTGTAATCCCAGCTCCTCAGGAGGTTGAGGCAGGAGCATCGCTTGAATCCAAAAGGCAGAGGTTGCAGTGAGCCAGGATAGCGCCACTGCACTCTAGCCTGGGCAACAGAGCAAGACTCCATCTCAAAAATTAAAAAAAAAATTGTAATACCACAAAATGAATAAAATATCCCAGAAACAATGCTTTTTCTTTTTTTTCATATTTTATGAAACAATTTAACACTGAGAATATACAGTTGACACACATACACTTTTCCTTTGTGGTTTCACGTGTTTATATGTTTCTGGGTTAGTCCTAGTTGCATGCATACCATGACTTCCTAGGTATCTGTCTTTAAGAGACTTTAGACAGTTACTTTTTGTAATTAATGTTCTTAAAACTGGCTTTGGCTAGAGATTGAAAATATTTTAATGGTGTTGGGAAACCGACGTTGAGAGAGTAAAGATTTCAAACAACTTAGCATGACTAGGTATTTCCCTCTATGACTTAGACTACCAAATCATTAACTGCTGTGATTGTTTGATTACAATGAATGTTTCACAACTTTTAAGAGTTCTTTTTATAAATAGTTAGAAATTTATGCAGGAACATATTGCCAGTATCCTCATGAGGAAACTGAGGCTTGAGAGTCTTGTGATACAGCTGGTGAGTAGTCAAGTTAGATCTTAAATCGGTTTATTTTCATGGTCAGTTTGGCTTAGTTATTGTGTTTTGGAAAGGAAATTGATGATTTTACAGAGATCAACAATTTTTCTTCATAAATATCTAACAACTTTACATGCTAAAGGCGCTTTGGGAGGCTGAGGTGGGAGGATCATTTCAGCCCAGGAGGCCAAGACCAGCCTAGGTAGCATAGTGAAACTTGTCTCTACAAGAAATTTCAGTGGCTGGGCGTGGTGGCTCACACCTGTAATCCCAGCACTTTGGGAGGCCGAGGTGGACGAATCACCTGAGTTTGGGAGTTCGAGACCAGCCTGACCAACGTGAAGAAACTCTGTCTCTATTAAAAATACAGTTAGCCGGGCATGGTGGCACATGCCTGTAATCCCAGCTTCTTGGGAGGCTGAGGCAGGAGAATTACTTGAACCTGGGTGGTGGAGGTTGTGGTGAGCCCAGGTCGTACCATTGTACTCTGGCCTAGGCAACAAGTGTGAAACTCTGTCTTAAAAAAAAGAGAAAATTTTCAAAAATTAGTTGGGTGTGATGGTGTGTGCCTGCAGTCCTAGTTACTCAGGAGGCTGAGGTGGTGGGATATCAGTTGAGCCCAGGAATTTGAGGTTATAATGACCTATGATTGCATCACTGCACTCCAGCCTGGGTGACAGTTGAGACCCTCTCTCTTAGAAAAAAGAAGCACAGCAACAGACTGGGAAAAGTTTTGTAAGAGAAAACAGATTTAACATCCAGACTATTTAAAATGCTGTTATAGATCAGAAGGAAAATCATTTGTTAGAAGCAAATGTAAAGAATATCACCAAAGAGGAAATGAGTCACTAATATGTGAAAAGATGCTCAAACTCCTTATTAACAGGGAAAATGTAGATTAAGATGACCATTTTCTACCCGTGATATTTACAAGAATTTTTAAAAGATGGAAAACAGTGACTATGGTTAAGGGTATGGGAAAACAGACACACATCTGTATATACTGTTAATAGGTTCATCTTTTTTTTTTGAAGTCAGTTTCGCCAAACCTGTGTTCTACCTAGGCTTCGACGATGTAGTAGGCACATTACATCAACTTAGTTTTTAAGAGATGGTAAGAGGGAGCTGAGAAATTAATGCTAACTTTAAAGAATGTAGGTCTAGTAACTGCCATGTGCTGTGGCTTTCTTTTCTGTTTTATTAAATATTTCTTGAATATTTGCGGAAGATACTGTATTAATTAGCATTTCCAGTAAATTATCATTACAACAACCTTGTGAGGTGATTGTTTTTAACTTCATTTTGCAGATGTGGAAATTTAGGCCAGAGAGATTAAATAATATGACCAAGTTCATTTAGTCAGCAGATGGAAATGCATAAATTGAGCTCTAAAACCATGACCTTAACCACTGAATCATTAGATAGATAGTAATAATTGACTTGTGATACCCAGCATACTTTAAATCTCACCTCTGTTAAAAGGGATTGTTTTGTTTATATTTTAAAATTTAATATCTTATTTCTTTATTAGAATGCCAGTGTGATCAAAGTGAACCCCTCGTTAATGGAATGTGTTTTACTTTTCTCTCCAGAGGATCTGAAGAGGCAAAATGCAGTATTACAAGCTGCACAAGATGATTTGGGACACCTTCGAACCCAGCTGTGGGAAGCTCAAGCAGAGATGGAGAATATTAAGGCGATTGCCACAGTCTCTGAGAACACCAAGCAAGAAGCTATAGATGAAGTGAAAAGACAGTGGAGAGAAGAAGTTGCTTCACTTCAGGCTGTTATGAAAGGTAAAGACAAAAAAGATGATTTCTTAGCTAACCTGATTCAGAGAATCTTAAAATAGATCCAGAGTTTCATTTGTGGTTGTATGTATTGTCATCAAGATTTACTTTCAGATGAAAGAGAAGTCACTGATATTATAAATTATATCCATTCATATCTAACTGATTTAATAATGGAGAGTTGTAATAGGAATGTTATAGAGATAATGCATTGAGGACTAGAGTTCATTGTGAGGCTTAAAAGTCTATTTCTTTTAAGAGACAGGCTAGTATTGTCAATGAATAAAGCTGTGTGGGCACAGGGAGTGTGCTGGACTAGAGAGCTGCCATGCAAAGGGTAAAGTAACTGTTTACACTGACGAGCTTCAGCTAGTTATTGCCCTTCCAATGTAGTCTGGCCATGTGGTTTAGATTTTTTTTGGAGATGGAGTCTTGCTCTGTTGCCCAGGCTGGAGTGCAGTGGCACGATCTTGGCTCACTGCAACCTCTGCCTCCCAAGTTCAAGCGATTCTCCTGCTTCAGCCTCCTGAGTAGCTGGGATTACAAGCATGCACAAAATTAGCCTGGCTAATTTTGTATTTTTAGTAGAGATGGGGTTTCGCCATGTTGGTCAGGCTGGAGTTGAACTCCTGACCTCAGGTGATCCACCTGTCTTGGCCTCCCAAAGTGCTGGGATTACAGGCGTGAGCCACTGTGCCTGGCCTGGTTTAGGTTTTTTGAAAAACTTTTTGTGTGAAATCTTCACTGCACTCTGTGGGGTAGAATGGCTGATGGGCTAGGGTAGGCTTTATGAGCTGCCAGCTTTTAACCTTTGCTCTAAAAGAAGAGATGTAGTTTAGTCTCTGACTCCTTTTGGCACTAGTGCTTAATTACTTTCCAAATTTCTGAGAAGATGATGATGAAATGAAGTAAGTTGTCACTGAATCTTTGGGTTACTGGAATTAGTTAATATTCTAAATGTGAAATATTGATGACTTTTTCCACCGTGTTTGCAATTGTGTGTCATATTTTGCTTTAATGCTCCTTATAAAAAGGCAGATGAGGCTAGCCCTATTTCTGAGTATGTAACTATGGCTTAGAGATTACTCTAGGCTTCATGTAATAAACCTGACTACAGTGGCTTACCAAAGTAAGAGTTTGTTTTTCTCCCAGAACATGAAATCCAGAGGTAGATAATCTAGGCCTGGTTGCATTGGTCCCATGATGTCACCAGTGCCTCAAACTCCTTCGTCCCTTCTGTTCTTTCATCCCTAGCATATGGCTTTCAGTTTCATCTTTGCCTCAGCTGAAAAATAGCTGCTTCTCCTTCAGTCTGCATCAGAAAAGCAAAAATTTTCTAGAACTGTCTAGCATATCCCCCTCACTTTGTTGACCAAGTGTGTGGTCACTCATAACTACAAGGGAAACTGGACAATGTAGTTTTAAAATTGTGCAGTTTGACTTCCTAAACAAAATTGGAGTCTTACTAGTAAGGAAGAAGGAGTAGAAATTAGTGGGTAATCAGCAGGATCTATCACCTAATGTTTTAAGAGAGATATATATATATTTTAATACTTAGGATTGAGTGCAGTCACGTGATCTCGGCTCAGTGCAACCTCTGCCTCCTGGGTTCACACCACAGACATGTGCCACCACACCTAGCTAATTTTTCTTTTCTTTCTTTCTTTTTTTTTTGAGAGAACATCTTGCACTGTTGCTCAGGCTGGTGTGCAGAGGCACGATCTAGGCTTACGGCAACCTCCACTTCCCATGTTCAAGCTGTCCTCCTGCCTCAGCGTCTCCAGTAGCTGGGATTACAGGCGCCTGTCACCATGATGCCTGCTAATCTTTGTAATTTTAGTAGAGATGAGATTTCACCATGTTGACCAAAATGGTCTCAAACTCCTGACCTTAAGCGATCTGCCTGCCTCTGCCTCCCAAAGTGCTGGCATTAATTTTTCTATCTTTGGTGGAGATGGGATTTTGCTATGTTAGCCAGGCTGGTCTCGAAATCTTGGCCTCAAGTGATCCACCCGTCTGGGCCTCCCACAGTGCTGGAATTACAGGTGTATGTGAGCCACTGTGCCCAGCCTTGTTATAAGATTATATTAAAGATAAAGCCATTTTTTAAAGAACTTACAGAATTTGCCTCAACTTACAATCTTGGGTTCTAGTAAATTATTCCAGAAATATAACCCTTTTCTCACACTTTCAGGTAGTGGGA
This sequence comes from Cacajao melanocephalus, assembly GCA_963573385.1. NCBI lineage: Eukaryota > Metazoa > Chordata > Mammalia > Primates > Pitheciidae > Cacajao > Cacajao melanocephalus. The sequence goes on from CAUYLG010016480.1 coordinate 33,878, forward strand.
TTGGGGTGACATGTATGTTTGCCTTGGGAGCCATAGTATAGTGTCTAAGAACATAGATTTTGGAGTTGGCCTTAAGTTGAATTCTAGTTTTGCTTCATTCTGGGTGTGAAACATTGGCCAGACTATTTAATCTTTCCTAAGGTTTCCTCATTCATAAAATAATATGTGACACAGGTTTATTGTGAGATTAGAAGTGATGATTTAAAGCCCTTATTTCTGTATATAGTAAGAACTAGAACTAGTTCTGTTTTTTTAGTGAATTAAACATTTTCCAGAAATTAGTCGTAAGCTTTTTATATAACTTTAAAAATTTTAGTGTGTCAGGATTTTTTTTTTTTCATAATGCTTAGATGTGAAATATGTGGTAATGTTTTGTAGAAACAGTTCGTGACTATGAGCACCAGTTCCACCTTAGGCTGGAGCAGGAGCGAACACAGTGGGCACAGTATAGAGAATCCGCAGAGAGGGAAATAGCTGATTTAAGAAGAAGGCTGTCTGAAGGTCAAGAGGAGGAAAATTTAGAAAATGAAATGAAAAAGGTATGAAGGAATGTGTTCATCTGTAGAAATATTTGAATTCAAATGCAAATTGCTTTACTGATATTGTTGTGTAATAGAAAGTAATAGAAGTACTTTGATATTTTCTGTGAGAGTAATTGTTTGGACACTGACCTAAACACAGTACTAAATAATGTGATACCCTTCCCCAGTTGTATCTATGGCTAACTCTCACATTCTTTAAATTTTTGATCAAATGTCACTACTTCATGGGGTTTATCCTGACCACCTACCATTTAACATCGCAACCTGCCAACTTCCCTCTGCCACTGTCACTGCTCTCATCTCCCTTATCCTTCTCTAGTGTTTTCTTTCCATCACACATATTTCCTTATACTACTACAGAGTTCACCTACTGTGTTTATTGTTTACTGTCTTTCTTTTCTTGCTAAAATATAAGCTCTGTGAAGGCAGGAATTTCTCTTTCTTTTTGTCTCTCTCTTTTTATTGATTCGGGGGTACATGTGCATGTTTAGCATAGTGTCCGGGAGATAGGTGCTTGAACTCCTAAATATTAGTTGAATGGGTGTTGTTGCTTGATGATTGCGTCTAAAGCAAAGTTTTAGAATAGATGTTAGTTTTCCTTCTTTCTCAGTGTCCTTTGGTTTCTGTGTACCACATATTATGTACTACATATGCATGAACATAATACCATATAATACTTGAACATAGGGCAACTAAATGTAAAGTGAGACATTTTATCACTGAGAAAATATTAAAAGCTTTTTAGGCAGTTTAATTAAATGAACTTTTACATTATCATTTTATATGCATATACATATTTAAAATCGCATTATATAAAGTAATTAGTAATTGATTTTTCTTTTCAATTGAATTTATCATGCCTTTTTGGTTCCTTATCCTTAGTTCATTCTTCAAATGTATGTGTATTTTCATTTTTTAGAACTGTTTTTGGTTACCTGAAAAATTGCAGATAGTACAGAGTTCCCATGTACTCCATACCTAGTTTCCCCTGTTGTTAATGTTTTACATCAATATGGTACATTTGTCACAGTTAATAAGCCTGTATCAGTTTATTCTTACTAACTCAAGTCCATTTTTGTATTCAGATTGCATTCATTTTTACCTCATGTCCTTTTTTTCTGTTCTAGGATCCCATCCAGGATACCACATTGCATTTAGTCATGTCTCCTATGTTCCTCTTGGCTGTGACAGTTTCTCAGATATTTCTTGTTTTTAATGACCTGTCATTTTGTAAAGTGCTCTTTAAAGATTTTCATTTATGACAACATTCAGTACTTGGAATTGTGAAGTCATATTTATATTAATAAATAGCTTGATTTGTGATCAGTTCTTTGCTTCCTCCCTCCTTTTTTTCCCTGTTGTTTTTTATCAGATGACCTTTATAAGCATCCTAAACTAGCCTTGACTGAGATATTTTAACCTAATTTGTCTTTTCCAAATAGTATTCAAAATAAAGTAAATGATGGCTTTGTAAGGACCTGAAAACAAAGTGAATCTGAACCCCCGTTTTTTGAGGGTGATGTTTTTTGGGGAAAATCCCCCTCACATGTGGGCATTTATGATATTTTAACCTATTGTGAACAACTTAGGATAAGTTTGCGCCCATTTAAATTTAGTGAATTAGGTTAACTTTCGGTTTCTCTAGAAGGAAAAAAGCCAACTTTTTGTCTGCCTTTGTTTCTCTCTCTCTCTCTCTCTCTCTCTCTTTCTGTGTGTGTGTGTGTGTGTGTGTGTGTGTGTGTGTGTGTGTGTGTAAGAAGTTTCCAGTTTACTAGTTTGTTAAGTTTGTTCCTTTTAATCCATGTTTCTGAGGATGGACTTTGGAAAACAATGATAGTTTTAAGGGTCATTATTTGAGTTTGTTTCATTTAGATGGTAAAAGTAAAATAATATTTAAAGTACTCTGCTTAATTGGATTGAAGCCTTTTTATAGCAACATAGTTTTCTAACATTTTAGAAAACACATTATTCTATTTTGTGTTTAAAATCAGCCCTTTAAATATTCATAAGAAATTACTGTCTTATGAACTTAGTAACCCAGGAATTTAAAAAATAACCAGGAGTTTAAAAAATTATTTATTATGTGTATTTTCTTTTATATATGAGGTATTTTCTTAATTGATTAAGAAGTCAAATTTGTTATAGTGAATTCATTTTCCCGTTTATTCTCAAATTCTAAATGGAATATTTGGGAAAACTTTGATTATGACTTGACATTCAAAGTGTAATGCACTATTTGAAAGTTAGACATGAATCCAGTTTTGTGAATGTTAATATAGTGCCTGGTTGAGTTACTTGTTATACTAATTTTTAGCAAATGGAAGGGTCAGAGTTTTCTAGAAAAGCAGTAAATGAATAAGTTGTAGCATTTAATTCTTTTTAACCATAGGCCCAAGAGGATGCTGAGAAACTTCGGTCTGTTGTGATGCCGATGGAAAAGGAGATTGCAACTTTGAAGGATAAACTGACAGAGGCTGAAGACAAAATTAAAGAGCTGGAGGCCTCAAAGGTTGTGAAACATTGTAATCCATTTGCTTGAAACCCAAGATTCTGCCCTAATGCCATGAACAAAATTAGAATCAGTAATAGGGGAAAAAAACTATAATTTAGACTATGCATCTTAAGAATCTTTCTTTAAAATGCAAAAAACTGCTTCGGGATAGTTTTGCTCTTATGGACATTTAAAATAATCATAATAATGGTGTTTTATGCCAAGTGGCTGCTTTGTCACAAAGTTAGTGTTCATTTTCTTAAGAAAATGAGACCCTGTCTCATTCATTTGCCTGTTAAGGAAAATAAACTGCTCAAAGTTGACCTTGTTTTCTGATGCCAGCTCCAGCATTGATCTTTTAGAGATAATGTGGCTATAGTATTTGTGAATTTGTTGGCCATAAAGACACAAAGGGATTAAAGTAGGAACAGGCCAGGTGTAGTGGCTCATGCCTGTAATCCCAATACTTTAGGAAGCCGAGGCAGGAGAATTGCTTGCACCCAGGAATTTAAGACCAGCCTGGGCAACATAGTGTGTTCCTGTCTCTACAAAAATGTTTTTTAAAATTAGCCAGACATGGTGGTGCATGCCTGTTGTTCTACCTACTTGAGAGACTGAGATGGGAGGATTGCTTGAGCCCAGGAGTTTGAGACTGCAGTGAACTAGTAGCACTCCAGATTGGGTGACAGAGTGAGACCCTGTCTCAAAAAAAAAAAAAAAAAATACAAAAGAAGCAATGAAAAAAAATAAAAGCAGTATAAAAATAAATGGAAATTTGTCAGTAATCTTGGTAAATGTAAACTGATGCCTATGTTTAAAGAGATTATCACATTGGATTGTAAAAATCTTACTTTATATTACTTATAAGAGCTATGCCTGAAATCAAACCACAAGGTAAAATTGAAAATATTAGCTGGGCATAGTGGTGTGTGCTTATGGTCTCAGCTACTTGAGAGGCTGAGATGGGAGAATTACTTGAACCCAAAAGGTTGAGGTTGCAGTGAGCCGTGATCATGCTGCTACACTCCAGCCTAGGTGATACAGTGAGACTCTGTCTTAAGAAAAAAAAAAAAAAAAAAAGAAGGCTGGGCACAGTGGCACACACATATAAAACCAGCACTTTGGGAGGCCTAGGCGGATGGATCATCTGAGGTCAGGAGTTTGAGACCAGCCTGGCCAACATGGCGAAACCCTGTCTCTACTAAAAATACAGAAATTAGCCCGGCGTGGTGGCACATGTCTGTAGTCCCAGCTACTTGGGAGGCTGAGACAGGAGAATCACTTGAACCCAGGAGGCGGAGGTTGCAGTGAGCTGAGATCGTGCCACTGCACTCCAGCTTTGGTGACAGAGCGAGACTCCATCTAATATAATAATAAAAGAAAAAAGATTGAAAATAAAGGGATAAAAATATACAATGTTAATTCTAACCAAAAGAGAGCTGATATAGCAAGTGTAGTATCACAAAGAAAGGATAAGGAAAAAAAATCACTAATAAAGAGGGATCCTATCTAATAAACAGTTCATCAATAAGATATAATAGTCATGAACTTGAATGCACCTTACATAGTCATGAAATGCGTGAACCAAAAATGACAATTATGAGATGAGAAACTGACTTTCAGAAATCTAGTAGCAGATTAAAATTGACCTTTAGGGAATGCAATCAGAAAAAATTATTAGTAGAGCTATAGACATTTTGAAGTATCAGGTTAATAATCTAAATGTAGTGAACACACAGAACTCTGAACCCAAGAAGGAGATGGTATCTTATACAGTACTAGAACATAATAGTTAAGCTCAGCATTTAGTAGCCTGTGTTACCTTGGGCAAATTACTTAATCATACTGTGCTTTGATTTTCTCAACTGTAAAATGGGGATAATGAGCCCACCTACCTTATATGGCTATTATGAGGAATATATAAATTAATACCTATAAACATTTAGGATAGTACATGTGATAAGCTATAGTTATTTTTAGATACGCTATCTTAGAATCGAGGTTATACAGACCCAGTTCTGTAACTACGGGTTATTCAGTTATTTACATTTAAATGATAGTTAAAATGCCTGGACATGAAAAAAATACTCATGAAAAAAGTAATTACAAAATATGTAGAATGATGTGAATGTCTAATGCCAGATCTTTAAAAAACAAGTACAAATTGAAAATAAATGGAAAGAAATAATATAAATAATAGCAGAAATTTGTGAAATAGAAAAGCCAAAGAACAGTAGGGACTATCAACATAATGAATTAATGGAACAACTAATGCTACAGACAAATCTCTAGTAAGACTGATGAGGAAAAATGAAAACAACAAAAAAAGACAAGTCAGAAGTGAGGCCAAGTGTGGAGGCTCATGCCTGTAATCCTGTCACTTTGGGAGGCTGAGGCTGTGGTGAGCCATGATGGCGCCACTGCACGCCAGCCTGGGCAAGGCTTTCTTTCAAAAAGAAAAAAAAAAAAATTCTATGAATAGTCATACAAATAAATTTGAAAATAGATAAAATGAAAAAGAATTCTAATAAAAGATAGTCAAAATTGTTCCAAAACAGGAAAGCTAAGGTATTAAAGAAAGTGGATCTACAGTAAAAAATCTTACTGTCTCGTCTCCTCTCACCAAAAGACATTAAACTGTTGGTTTTGCAGGTAAGTTTTTCCAGACTTTCTGGAAAGAAAGAATTGCTATATTTTACAAACTGTCAGGGAATAGAAAAAAAGAGAAGGCTTTCCAACTCAGGAGACTAGCAGATCTTCACTACAAATGAACAAACACATAGGTAGTAGGCGAAAAAATTATAGATCTATCTCAGGAATACAGAAGCTAAAATTTTCAACATTGTAGCTAAAATAAAGGGGGAGAAATACATCATGACCAAGTAGGATGTATTCCCAGGAATTTCTCAGAAAAATCTGTTATTGCAGTGTACACGTAAAATGATTGTTGAGGAAGTGTATTCATCTTGGATTCAGAAAGGTATTTGAGAAATTTAACCACAAAATAACTTAGTTAAAGGTCAATTTATCAAACCTTTAGCAAACAGAGTTAAGGATGAATATTTAGCAGCCTTACCATTAATGATGAGAACATTATGGGGGCAGGCCCATGCTCAGTAATTCAGAAATGAAGCATAAAAACTGGAAAGAATGCAATGAGACTGATTTTATTGTCTAAAGAAACCAGAGAATGTACAACAGATTGTTAGACTTATTGAGAGTTTAACAATTTGAAAGTTATTCCAGCAAAATTAACGTACAAAAATAATTGTTTTTCTATGCCCCAGTAATACCCAGTTGAAGAATGTAGTGGGAGAAAAGATTGATTTTATTCACAAGGGTTGAAAAAAACAAAACTAGTTACCTACCAATACAGCTAAACAAAGATGGGCAGAGTCCTTATAGACTACATTATAAATGAAGACCTGAATCTATGTATTTTCCTGAATGAAAAGAAAAGAGCATTGGGCCGGGCACAGTGACTCATACCTTTAATCCCAGCACTTTGGGAGGCCAAGGTGGGCGGATCACCTGAGGTTAGGAGTTCAAGACCAGCCTGGACAGCATGGCAAAACCCTATCTCTACTAAAAGTAAAAAATTAGCCAGGTGTGGTGGTGGAAGCCTGTAATCCCAGCTACTCAGGAGGCTGAGGCAGGAGAATCACTTTAACCCAGGAGGCGGAGGTTGGGTTAGGGTTTGAGAACAGCATGGCCAACATGGTGAAACCCTGTCTTTACTAAAAATACAAAAATTAGCTGGGCGTGGTGGTGGATACCTGTAATCCCACCTACTTGGGAGGCTGAGGCAGGAGAATCACTTGAACCCAGGAGGCAGAGGTTGCAGTGAGCCAAGATCGCACTCCATTGCACTCCAGCCTGGACAACTAGAATAAAACTCTGTCTCAAAAAAAAAATTATTTTCTGGCTAGGTGTGGCTGTAATTCCAGCACTTTGGGAGGCTGAGATGGGCAGATTGCTTGAGCTTAGAGGTTCAAGACCAGCCTGCACAAGATAGTGAAACCCTTTCTCTGCAAAAAATACAAAAATTAGGTGTGGTGGTATATGCCTGTAGTCCAAGCTACTCAGGTGACTGAGGCACAAGAATCACTTGAACCCAGGAGGTGGAAGTTGCAATGAGCCAAGATTACACCACTGCACTCCAGCCTGGGCAACAAGTTTATTCCTAAATCAGTAACAATTTTAATTATAGTAGCTTTATTGTAAGTCTTACTATCTGATAGGTAGGCCAAGTCTCTCCACTTTGTCATCCTCAAAAAGATTTCTTTCTTTTTTTTGAGACGGAGTCTTTGTCACCCAGGCTGGAGTGCAGTGGTGTGATCTCGGCTTACTGCAACCTCCTCCTCCCAGGTTCAAGTGATTCTCCTGCCTCAGCCTCCTGAGTAGCTGGGATTACAGACACCCACCACCATGCCCAGCTAATTTTTGTATTTTTAATAGAGACAGGGTTTCGCCATGTTGGCCAGGCTGGCCTCGAACTTCTGACCTCAGTTGATCTACCCATCTCAGCCTCCCATTGCTGGGATTACAGATGTGAGCCACTGCGCCTGGCCCAAGATATCTTAAATAAGAAAAATATTGACTGTGAAAGGAAAACTGGCAAATTTAGCTACATTATAATATAAACGTTTTTGTTAAAAGATGCTATTAATACAAAAAAATTGAAAAGAGAAGCTACAGACTATGAGAAGGTATCTGTACCTCATACCTGACAGTGTTAATATCCAAAATAATGAAAAATTGCTAAATTGGCTGGACGCGGTGGCTCACACCTGTAATCCCAGCACTTTGGGAGGCTGAGGCAGTCAGATTGCTTGAGACCAGGAATTTGAGACCAGTCTGGGCAACATGGAGAAACCCTGTCTCTACCAAAAATACAAAAATTAGCCAGACCTGGTGGTTCATGCCTTGTAATCCCAGGTAATTGGGAGGCTGAGGCACAAGAATTGCTTTAACCCAGGAGATGGAGGCTGCACTGAGCTAAGACTAGGTGGCAAAAACAATTGCCAAGTCCACGAGTGACAAATAATTCTAAAGATAAACAGGGAAAAAAAAGCCAGGTGTCATGGCGCACGCCTGTAATCCCAGCTACTTGAGAGGTTGAGGCACAAGAATTGCTTGAACCCAGGAGGCGGAAGTTGAGGTTGCAGTAAGCCGAAATTGCACCACTGCACTCCAGCCTGGGCGACAGGGCGAGACTGTCTCAAAAAAAAAAAAAGAAAACGAAAAACTGATAAAGTGTATGAACAATCAATTCACAAAAGAGGAAATCAGAGTAGTCAAGGAATGAGAAAAGATATTCAACCATACTAGAAATTGGGGAACTGTAAATCAAAGTGGGACATCATTTTACCCTAACCAGGTTGTAAGTGTTACAGATTTGTCACATTCACCCTCTATTGGTGTATGTGAAACTCTTCTGTTTAAGCCACTGTTGTCAAATTGTACCCCCAGTTGAGTGTTTTTGGTTTCTCATGACCTTCGCTGCTTCTCTGCACTTTCTCCTGCATAGATCCTGATACCACGTACATTTTTCTGAATAGGTAGCTTTCAGTGGTTTGTTTGTACCGTCTCCTTGTCACCTGGCTTTTTGTAGATGTCCATTTGTTTTTGTTTTGGGTCATTACAGGGTATAGAACTCAAGGTAATTCAAATACTACGTCATTACTGCCATCATCTTGCCAGATGCAATCTCTGCTCACTGCAACCTCCACCTCCCAGATTCAAGTGACTCTCCTGCCTCAGCCTCCCGAGTAGCTGGGATTACAGGCACCAGCCATCATGCCTAGCTAATTTTTGTATTTTTAGTAGAGATGCGATTTCGCCATGTTGGCCAGGCTGGTCTCGAACTCCTGATGTCAGGTGATCCACCCAGCTCGGCCTCCCAAAGTGCTGGGATCACAGGCGTGAGCCACTGTGCCTGGCCCAAGATTTCTTAAATAAGACAAAAATATTGACTGTGAAAGGAAAACTTGCAAATTTAGCTACGTTTACTGCAGTGGTGCAGTCTCGACTCACTGCAGCTTCTGTCTCCGAGGTTCAAGCAATTCTTGTGCTTCAGCTTTCCAAGTAGCTGGGATTACAGACATGCACCACCATGCCTGCCTATTTTTTGTATTTTTAGTAGAGACAAGGTTTTTCCATGTTGCCCAGGCTGGTCTCAAACTCCTGGTCTCAAGCAATCTGTCTATTTTGTAGTTTTCAAATATTAGAAATTCATTATTAATTAAATCAGATGTTTTTTCCAAAATGTAATAACTGGTGGAATTAATGGGTTATATACCACCATTTAAAATCTGCCATACAGACTCTTTTACCATGAGCTGAATTACTCCTGTCTTCAGGTGTTAGAGAAAGTATTTCACAATAGTTGGCACTTCACCATTCTTTGTGCATATCATGTGCTAGGTTGACAACCTTCAGTGAAGCATCGAATGATTGCTTAAGTAGTCACTTAAATCTTTGACTATAATTGCATGATGGCCTGGCAGTAAAGATAACTGAAAACAGATAAACTATTTTAAATTTGAAGAAGTAGGAAGACAAACGGCATGAAAAGGACCTTGAATGTGATACTAGATATAACCATTTGAAAAAGTTGAAAATTAACTAAAGGGTTAGAATTTAGAATGAACAATTTATATGACAGTCTAAAGTGACACAGTCCTTGATTTTCTAGGGAAGAATTGCATTTTTTTTTTTTTTGAGACAGAGTCTTGCTCTGTCACCCAGGCTGGAGTGCAGTGGTGCCATCTCAGCTCACTGTAACCTCTGCCTCCTGGGTTCAAGCGATTCTCCTGCCTCAGACTCTTGAGTAGCTGGGATTACTGGCGTGGGCCACCACGCCCGGCTAAATTTTAAATTTTTTTTATTTTTAGTAGAGATGGGGTTTCACCATGTTAGCCAGGATGGTCTCGATCTCCTGACCTTGTGATCCACCTGCCTCAGCCTCCCAAAGTGCTGGGATTACAGGCATGAGCCACCACGCCTGGCCTGTAATTTTTTTTTTTTTGGTTATAACTTTCCTATATTAGATAGTATTGTTAATATTTTGAGTATTACACTTAATTGATCAAAAGAAATAAAGCATTTTTAAAAAAGATGTGGTTTTATTTTATTTTTTGGAAACAGTATCTTGCTCTGTCTCCCAGGCTGGCGTGCAGCAGTGCAGTCATGGCTCACTGCAGCCTCAACCTCCTGTGCTCAAGTGATCCTCCCACATCAGCTTCTGGAGTAGCTGGGATTGTAGGTGTATGCCATGATGCCTAGCTAATTTTTAAAATTTTTGTAGAGACAGGATTTCTCCATGTTTCCCAGGGTGGTCTCAAATTCTTGATCTCAAGAGTTCTGCCCACCTTTGCTTCCCAAAGTGTTGGGATTACAGGTGTGAGCCACCACGCCTGGGCAAGAGGTGATTTTAAAATGTGTTCTGTGCTTACCTTTAAGTCATTACAGTGTGAGACTAGTTACTTGTTCCATCATAACTTTCTTTTTTTTACTTCCATGAATATGTGTATCTATGAAAATGTCTTCTTTTTTTGCATTTAATGCATTTGGAATTCCCTCACCAGAAATCAAAGGAAAGCAAACTTATAAGTGTATGGTATCATTTTTGTCCTTAGAAATTAACTACTGATTTAAAAAAGCAAAACATACCTTCTGTTACTGTTATAGGTAAAACAGACACATGCATATGGGAATACAAATTAGAACTACCTTTTTGAAAAACAAGGGACAAAACTGTCATGTGTAATTTCAATTGTGTATTTTATTCTGGTGGTATAATTGTGGATAACATCTATTATGTTATTTTCCCAGTTTTCTATAAGAAGTATATATTTGTTTTTATAATTAAAAATTATAAATATTAACTTATGTAGATGTAACATGTAGACATAAAAGTAAGTGTAAATTTTTTTAAGGCATAGCCAGAGCTTACCACCATTTTGTATCTAAGATAGAAACTATTGTAAATTTCAGTTTAATAGAATTGCATCTTCTTTCAGGTTAAAGAACTGAATCATTATCTGGAAGCTGAGAAATCTTGTAGGACTGATCTAGAGATGTATGTAGCTGTTTTGAATACTCAGAAATCTGTTCTACAGGAAGATGCTGAGAAACTGCGGAAAGAACTGCATGAAGGTAAATATATATTCTGTATATTTTTATCTTAATCTCTAAGAACCATATAAGTTAAATTGATGTTGACTAATAACAATGACAGATCTTAAAATAACAGTGCAACACGTAAGTGATTCAGTTTAAGCTTTGTAGTTGGTTTAAATGTACTCATGAAAAGCTGAAATTATGGTTTCTTTTTGCTTCATGACCTCAGTAATAACTTCACAAGGCAGCTGGGTGCAGTGGCGCTCGCTCCTATAATCCCAGCACTTTGGGAGTTTGAGGCGAGAGGATCACCTCAGGTCAGGAGTTCAAGACCAGCCTGGCCAACATGGCGAAACCTTGTCTCTACTGAAAAAACAAAAATTATCCAGGCATGGTGTCACGTGCCTGTTATCCCATCTGCTTGGGAGTTTGAGGCACGAGAATTGCTTGAACTCAGGAGGCGGAGGTTGCAGCATTGAGGTGAGATCACACCACTGCACTCCAGCCTGGGGAATATAGGGAAAGTTTGTCTCAAAATAACAAAAACAAACCCACCAACTTCACAAGGCATGAGCTCTGGAAGAAAGATAATAAAGCTAGGAATTTCTGCTTAAACTGTTTTACCCCCCACACTCATTTCGATGGAGGTGTATTAGCAAAAGTGGGAATGGAAGAGGACAGAGAGTGTATTCTGGAGGCCCTAAGTTACAGACTTTTTCTTTTTTTTCTTTTTAATTGCTACCTCAAGTATTTTACTTGGTAAGTTACATACTGTTTTTAAGGGACAATTTTGATTTCACTAGTCTGGTAGCAGAGTGATACACAAATTGACTGTATTTTCCAGGGGTCCATTCTTTCCCAACTAAAATAAAATACACTTTTGGCTGGGTGCAGTGGCTTACGCCTGTAATTCAAGCACTATGGGAAGCTGAGGTAGGCAGATCACTTGAGGCCAAGAGTTTGAGACCACCCTGGCCAATATTGTGAAACCCCATCTCTACTAAAAATACAAAAATTCGCCAGGCATGGTGGTACACACCTGTAGTCCCAGCTACTCAGGAGGCTGAGGCAGAAGAATCGCTTGAACCAGGGAGGTAAAGTTTGCAGTAAGCTGAGATCGCACCACTGCACTCCAGCCTGGGTGACAGAGTGAGAGACTGTCTGAAAAAAAAAAAAAAAATACACACACACACGCAGACACACTTTTATCTTCAGTTCTTCTAGTGATTTCTATATGCTTGGAGCTCTTAACCTTTTTATGTCATGAATTCCTTTGGCAATCTTGTGAAACCCTCTCACAGTAATGTTTTTAATACATAAAATATATAAGATTACAAAAAAACACAATTATATTATAAAATTTACCAAGATGTAAAAAACGTCAAACTTACAGTAATAAATGTGCTAGTTCATTAAATACATTAAGTAAGATCTAGCAGCAGGTTTAATAACTACTGTCATTTTAAAGTGGTGATAAGCATAAATAACATTAAGATATCTGTAACTGAAATGAAATACGAAAATATCTGATTTCCATTAGTGACCAAGTCATAGGTATTGTTAAGCTGCTGTGGTTTGTTGCCTACATTTTATAATTAAAGCAAATGATAAATTTCAGTTAGAGGATAGTAAAAATAAAGATCTAGCTTTTTTTTTCATCCAAATGTATGGACTCCTTGAATTCTTACTGCTGCTACAGGTTGTATTAGTAAAACATTTTAATATGCAGGATTACGACTGTGGTGATCGAGTCCTACTATGAATACTTTTAAGTATATCAAATACTGTGGAAAATATAGCTATAAATAATTCAAGTTTGCATATGAGTTATTTTCCAAATAGTGGAAAGCTGAAATGATGCAAGCCTATGGAATTACTTCATAAAATATGAAAATAACCCAAACCACCTGAAGTTTTGGCCTTCAGGAAACAATTTCCAAATGTGCTATTGCAGAAAAAAGACACTCATAATCTTTTTTTTTTTTTTTTTTTTTTTTAAGAGGCAATTTCGCTTTTGTTGCGTAGTCTGGAGTGCAATGGCATGATCTCGGCTCACTGCAACCTCCGCCTCCTGGGTTCAAGTGATTCTCCTGCCTCAGCCTCCCAAGTAGCTGGGATTACAGGCATGTGCCACCATGCCCAACTAATATTTTGTATTTTTAGTAGAGATGGGGTTTCTCCATGTTGGTCAGGCTGATCTTGAACTCCCAACCTCAGGTGATCCTGATCTGCCCACCTTGTCCTCCCAAAGTTCTGGGATTACAGGCATGAGCCACCGTGCCCAGCCGACACTCATGTTCTTAAAGGTGTCCAAAATAACTAGTTCAGTTTAAATTATGTCCCTCCAACACTTAGTTATTGAGACTACCAAACCTTCTTAATAAACCTTGAAAAGTGTCTGAGAAGATTAATTAAAATGAGGAAGGAGACTGGGTAATTTCCATACTGAAACACTCACACCAAAAAATAGTCCTGAAATGAAAAGAAAACAAAATCCCAGCAGTGGCTGGGCACAGTGGCTTACACCACCGTGAGAGGCTGAGGTGGGCGGATCACCTGAGGTCAGGAGTTTAAGACTAGCCTGACCAACATGGAGAAACCCTGTCTCTACTAAAAATAGAAAATTAGCTGGGCATGGTGGCGCATACCTGTAAACTCAGCTACTTGGGAGGTTGAGGCAGGAAAATTTCTTGAACCCGGGAGGCAGATGTTGCGGTGAGCCAAGATCGCACCATTGCACTCCAGCCTGGCAATAAGAGCGAAACTCCATCGAAAAAAAAAATAAATACCAGCAGCAGTGTAACTTATAGCCTAAATTAGGAATTAGTCATATAACCAAATTAATACAATTGCATATTATTTGTGCTGTGCTTGGAAGTGTGTTAGGATTCAGCAGTGCCACCAATGGAGTGGTCAGTTCTTTTCGTCCCAGGAACAGGTAGGCTTCTTAAAAGAAGTTGTTCTTAAGTGGAGTTTTGGAAGGTGGATAGGGGCTTGTCAGGTAGTCAGAGAGAAGCATGACATTCAAAGCCATTTGCATGTGTTGCAGCTGGGTAAGAAAATCTAAGAAAAGCAGTTCGGCACAATTAGAATACAGGAGGCAATGGGCAAAATGTGAGGTTGGAGCAGTAGACGCAGTAGACACAGGCCAGGACCTGGAGGTCTTAATGCTAAGAATGTCAGACTTTATCATACGGGCAGTTTGGAGCCTCTGTAGGTTTTTTATTTTCTCTTAAATAACAGTTTTATTAAGATACAATTTGCATTCCATAAAGTTCACTTGTTAAAGTATACAATTTAGTAGTTTTTTTTTCTTTTTGAGACAGAGTTTCGCTCTTGTTGCCCAGGCTGCAGTGCAGTGGCACGATCTTGGCTCGCCGCAACCTCCAGGTTCAAGCGATTCTCCTGCCTTAGCCTCCTGAGTAACTGCGACTACAAGCATGCACCATCATGCCTGGTTAAATTTTGTATTTTTAGTAGAGACGGGGTTTCACCATGTTAGCCAGGCTGGTCTCGAACTCCTGACCTCAGGTGATCTGCCCTCCTCAGATTCCTAAAGTGCTGGGATTACAGGTGTGAGCCACTGCACCCGGCCTAGTAGTTTTTAATATATTTACAAAATTGTGCATCATCATCACTGTCTAATTCCGAAACATTTTCATTACCTCAAAAATCCAGTACCCATTTACAGTCACTTCCTGTGTCTCTGCCTCCAGCCCTTGGCAACCACTAATCTAGTTTCTTTTTTTTTTTTTCCTTTTGAGATGGAGTCTCACTCTGTTGCCCAGGCTGGAGTGCAGTGGTGTGATCTCAGCTCATTGCAACCTCTGCCTCCTGGGTTCAAGCAATTCTCTGCTTCAGCCTCTTGAATAGCTGGTATTGCAGGCACCTGCCACCATGCCTGGCAAGTTTTGTATTTTTAGTAGAGATGGGATTTCACCATATTGGCCAGGCTGGTCTTGAACTCCTGACCTCAGGTGATTCACCCACCTGGGCCTCCCAAAATGCTGGGATTACAGGTGTGAACCACTGCACCTGACCTCTACTTTCTATCCCTGTGGACTTGCCTATTCTGGACTGTGATATGAATGGGATTTTATAGTATGTGCCTTTTTGTGTCTGGCTTCAATAAAGGGTTTTAGACTGGAGAGTGGTAATATCAGTTTTGCATTTTAGAAATTTCAACCTAATAGCACTGTGGTGAATAGAATAGGGAGGGCAAGACTGAGGGCAAAAGAATAATAAAGGGACCTCTGTTGTAGTTAAGTCATAAGCGCTAATCTAAGGCAGAAGCCAGAAAAAAGATGTATCATATTGCAGAGAAGGCAGAATTAGCAGATCTCTGTCATAGTTGAATATGTCGGGGTAAGGAAAAGTCAGAAGTATGAGTTGTCTCAGGTTTCTGGCTTGGTAGATGGGTGGATAGATCGATCATCTCTTTTCAGTAGTAGATGGCTGAGCTGATGAGTATCAACAATGCATGCATTTTACAAAGATTCCTTGACTTGTCGTAAGAAGTCTATATTAACTGGACCCAACGAGGATTTCTGGTTAATAAATTTATCAGAATGTATTAAACACAATTAGGAGTGGTTATTCCCCCTTTGACCTTTGGAGCAGTGTTCCCAAAGTATATTCCCTAGAATACTTGTTACTTGAGTTGTACTGTGGAAATTTTTTTTCTTTTGTTAAATAAGTTTGAGAAAGCTGTATTATATATCACCTTCCAAGAAAACATAGACATAATTAAGACCCCGAGTTCAAAGTCCTGTGGTAAAGACATCTTTAAACATTTATTTAATTATGGAGGAGCCTTTGCAAAATAATAATAAATTTCTCCCTTTAACTTGAAGTTTCTGAGACTTACTAAGCACAGAAATCTTTCTTTGCTGTGTTCCTAGGAGTACACTTTGGGAGTCTCTGCTTTAAAGAGATGGTGTAGGGATAGGTTGCCCCTTGGTCCAGCCAAGGACAGAATCCTAGACATGTGGGCCATTGGCCAGACCTAGACAATTTCTGTGCTAAAGAAATTGCCTACCATTAAAATTCAGTGTTTTTGATTTGTGGTGGTGGGGTTCCTAAACAGTTTGCCATCTCTTGGAGCAAGAGCGACAACAGCACAACCAGTTAAAACATACGTGGCAGAAGGCCAATGACCAGTTTCTGGAATCTCAGCGTTTACTGATGAGAGACATGCAGCGAATGGAGATTGTGCTAACTTCAGAGCAGCTCCGTCAAGTTGAAGAACTGAAGAAGAAAGATCAGGTGAATAGAAGTTTCATGGGACTGATTTGCTTTGTTAGTAATGTCCCCCACCACATGTGACTGCATTACCTTATGTGTATTAGAGATTGACTTAAGCTGAAACAAGGGTGATGTATGCTACTTTTAAAAACATAATAGCTATATTTGAGGGGTTTTGTTTTTCATCTTTAGAAATGGCCTTCTCTGGGAGGAAAAACTGATTTAGAAATTATCTTCAGTGACTGCAGGATGCAGCAGTGCATATTTCTGAGAAAATCTTTCTCTGCCGAGCTGACCAGTTCTCCTCCTGCTGAGTGTTGTCAGTCTAGGCCAAGTCTTCGGTGACATTGCTCTAAAACAAGCTTGTCCAGCCTGCAGCCTTTGTCTTTGAATGCAGCCGAACACAAATTTGTAAACTTTCTTAAAACATTTGCAATCTTTTTTTTTTTTAACCTCATCAGCTATCACTAGTGTTAGTGTATTTTGTGTGTAGCCAAGACAATTCTTCTTCATTGTGGCCTAGGGAAGCCAAAAGATTGGACACCCTGCTCTAAAAGCTCTACTAGGTGGCATGATACGGATGAGAGGCTGAGTAATAGGAAATGGCAGGTGTTCAGAGTGCTGCATATTCAAGTTCCTGTTTCCTCCTTATCTTTTAGTTGTTTAAATTGCATAAGTAATACACACACACACACACACACACGTTCTCACAATATTTTTATTTTAAATACAAAGCGAAAAAAATTAAAGTGATCAAGTGTAAAATCGTCCTTAATATCTCTATACCTCCCTGTCTCAGAAGATTGCCTTTACCATTTGGTAGAGAGTCTTCTAAACCAGTTCTGTGTGTTCGTGAGTGTACATTTGGGGTGTCTTTTCCCTCTTACACAACTATAGTTATAAGTATTTATTCTAGGCAGGGTGTGGTGGCTCACATCTGTAATCCCAACACTTTGGGAGGCTGAAGCAGGAGGATTGCTTGAGCCCAGGAGGTCAAGACCAGCCTGGGTCATATAGTGAGACTCCATTTCTACAAAAAATTTAAAAAAATTAGCTGGGCATGGTGGTATGTGCCTATAGTTCCAGCTACTTGGGAGCTGAGATGGGAGGATTACTTAATCTGGGAGGCAGAGGCTGCAGTGAGCTGTGATCACACCACTGCACTTCAGCTGTGAATGACAAAGCAGGACCCTGTCTCAAAAAAAGTATATACATTTCCCATAAGCATTATCCTGGACATATTTTCATGTCAAAGTTGAATTTTGTGCTTGACTTTAGCATGGTTGTACCATATTGATTTGCCCTTTCTCCTTGTAGTGAGCATGTAGGTATTCCCCCCTTTTTTAATCATCTCAAATAATGTAACAGCTAAGTCTTGGATCATATTGTGTATGTGTACAGATAATTTCCCTAGGATAGCTATGTAAAAGTATTCACTGCCTTTCTAAGTATCTTGTGAAACATTTCAAATTGCTTTATGTGACTTATGTTAGATTTTGTTTTGCAAAGCTTCTTCTTTTTAAAATTTCCTTTTTTTCACTTAATTTGGACTCATGCATTTTGTGTGGTTTTTTCTTTTTCTTTTTTGAGACAGGGTTTCACTCCAGTCACCCAGGCTGGAGTGCAGTGGCACAATCTCAGCTCACTGCAACCTCTGCCCCCGGGCTTAAGTGATTCTCCTATCTCAGCCTCCTGAGTAGCTGGGACTACAGGCATGCGCCACCATGCCTTGCTAATTTTTGTATTTTTAGTTGACACAGGGTTTCACCATGTTGGCCAGGCTGGTCTCAAACTCCTGACCTCAAGTGATTCGCCTTCTTGGCCTCCCAAAGTGCTGGGATTACAAGTGTGAGCCACCGTGCCCCACTGACGTAAAAATTTAGATTCTAAAGTACAGATCTTATCCTGCCTACTCTGATGCCCATTAAAAGAGTCTAAACCTGACCTGGCATGGTGGCTCACACCTGTAATCCTAGCACTTTGGGAGGCTGAGGCAGGTGGATTACCTGAGGTCAGGAGTTTGAGACCAGCCTGGCCAACATGGCAAAACCCTGTCTCTAAAATTAGCTGGGCGTGGTGGCACACACCTGTAGTCCCAGCAACTCGGGAGGCTGAGGCAGGAGACTTGCCTGAAGCGGAGGCTGAAGTGAGCCGAGATCGCACCACTGCACTCCACCCTGGGTGACCAAGCGAGACTCTGTCTCAAAAAAAAAAAATAGTTTAAACTTTACTAAGATGATCATTTAAAACCTTTGAGCTCTTACTATGTGCTAGCATTGTGCTTAGGCTTTATATATAAATCTTCATCTCAATTGGTTATCAAAAAACAACTCTCCATAAACGGGTAAGGACTACAATTATACAGTTCCTGTGTTCTAGATTAGTAAACAGGCTGAGAGGTCATGCATGGCCCATCTGAGGCTTGAACAATCTCTGATTCCAGAGTCTAGGTACTTACCACCTCTTTCTCTATGTCCTTTACTTCTCATGTGCCTGCCCATTTTTCATTTATATCAAATTACACAGAATTCCCCCACAGGGCTGCTTTTCCATGTTTCTGTCTTTTGTATGTGCTTCCTTTCTCCCTAGAACCCTTAATTGCCTCTTCTCATGCAACTGGCAGACTGATCTTACTGATCTTTCACAATTCAGCTGAAGTGTTACCTCCTTTGGGCCCCCTTTGCCGGCTCCTTCAGTGTTTTTCTCCTTCTTTAGAACCTTGTACATACTTGCATTGTAATTGTTTGTCTCTCCTCACTAGGTTGTTTTAGGGTACATTGAACATATAAGGTGTTTTACTCATCTTTGTTGAGTGAATTATTTTATCAACTTCAATTTTCCTTTTGTACTCATACATTTGTTAATGTTTCTAATGTATGTGTAACATTATAAAAACTTTTTCAGGCGGGCTGTGGTGTCTCATGCCTATAATCTCAGCACTTTGGGAGGCCAAGGTGGGAGGATCGCTTGAGCCTGGGAGTTTGAGACCAGCCAGGACAACAGTGTGAGACCTCATCTGTACAAAAAAACCTAAAAATTAGTGAGGCATGGTGGTGCACACTTGTGATCCCAGCTACACAAACAGCTGAGGCGGGAGGATTGCTTGAGCCCAGGAGTTCAAGACCAGCTTGGGCAACAAAGTGAAACCCTGTCTCTACAAAAAATAAAAAGATTAGGCTATGATCCCAGCTACGTGAAAGGATGAGGTAGAAGAATTGCTTGCGCCGTGGAGGCTGCAGTGAGCCATGTTTGCATCACT
Source organism: Cacajao melanocephalus (assembly GCA_963573385.1). Taxonomy (NCBI): domain Eukaryota; kingdom Metazoa; phylum Chordata; class Mammalia; order Primates; family Pitheciidae; genus Cacajao; species Cacajao melanocephalus. The sequence goes on from CAUYLG010016480.1 coordinate 53,538, forward strand.
GTGTTCCAACCTGAGTGTCAGAGCAAGACCTTGTCTCAAAAACAAACAAAAAAAACTTTCATATTTATTTTCTACAGTAATCACAAGGAATGGTCTATGTAAATTTTTTCATGGATCATTTAAAGAGGTTTTGCTTTCTTTTGTTTTGCCTTTATGTAGTATACTTTTCTTGGAAGCTGCTTCCTGAGTTGTTCTTTATACCGGGGTTCTTAGTTTGTGTTTATAGTATTAAAACATTTTGTCATAGCCAGAGGCCCATAGATGGGATTACAAAACAAAGAAGCTTAAGTATCCAGTTTTCTCTTATCATAATGCTCTGTTCTTTCTTATTTGTTTTGAATGGTTGAAGAACTATGTCATTTATTAAATAGGTTACTTGGGTAATATGTATGTTTTTTTCTTTCTAACTTTTAGGAGGATGATGAACAACAAAGACTCAATAAGAGAAAGGTTCACAAAAAAACGGATGTTGAAGAAGAAATAAAAATACCAGTAGTGTGTGCTTTAACTCAAGAAGAATCTTCAGCCCAGTTGTCAAATGAAGAGGTATAGTGAATCTATAATTAAAGTCATATACACAGTGTCAATAATTTTAGCTTACTCATAGGTTAGTTAATTACATTGGTCATATGAGAAGTGAGAAATGCATAGCTACTAGGTGAAAATTAGATAAAAATGACAGTATTTATTTTCAGTTTTTATGGTGTTATAGGTAGCACTATTCGAAACATGTTGCAGCTTCATTTGCCGTCTGGAATAATTAGATGTTCTTTTTTCCAGTATTTTCAAAACTGAATAGAATAAATCTTTAAATAATGTCTGCAAAATCTTTTTTGATGTGAATAGTACATGTTGTTAATACTTGTCCTTTTTGTTTAAAAGAGATTATCTGAAGCTCTGAAATGCCAAACTCCCTGTAGCATATATATGAGTATTGACCAGTATTAGGTTTTAATCCCTGATGACAGTGGGTGAGGTTTGGTACTCAGGGTAAAATGACACCAGAGGGTAAAACGTTTCAGGTACTAGGAATGGGTAGAGTAGGGACACCTGAAAGTGTTAGGTCTTCTGTGGCCTTGTCACCTCTCACCCAGTGTGGCAAGGGCCTTCTCATTGGGTTTCCTGTCTCAACCTGCCCGATTCCATTGCATTACTGTCGAATTCATTTTCTTACATGCAGCTGCAGCCACTCCCCTACTCAAAAACTACTTTTGAGTCCCATTACCTATATAATTAAACACAAATTCCTCACTCAGACAATTAAGGCCCTTCATCATCATCTGGATTTCATTTTAGCTACATCGGTCATAATCTTGGGCTGTACTTATACTTAGTCTGTTGGTTTCTTCATTTGGAGTGCTTTCCTCCCATTGCCTTTCTGAGTATTGAAATCCTTCTGCTCATCTTTCAAAGCTCGTGCGGGTTATCTGTTTTCAATGAAGGAAATGCTTCTATTATTGCCTTTAGATCCCCCAAGATCCCTAGCTTGGCATACAAAGGCGTTCATAGTTGAATGGCCCTGCTGGCCTCACACTGCTCTCCGCTTCTCTGTAGCCAGACCTGTGCACTTACTGTTCGTGTGTATGTGCCCTGTCCCTGCTGTTTAGGATCATGCTCACTTCCCTCCCCCACCTTCTTTCCTGGCCTGGTAAATGAATTTCAGTTAAATTGGATAAGGGTCTTGTCTTTACTTTCAGGGGTATCATGTTTCTGTTTACTTTGCAGATTTACTTTGAGCCATATATAATCTACTTCCTGGTGGTTTATATGCCCATGTTTACAGATTGTTTGATGTTTAAGAAAAACTTAAAAATTTTTGTAGACACTAAAAAGTGATGTGTATTGTAGTTATTCTGTTCATTCTTTGTTTTGTGACATAAACTGAGAACCACTTGGTCTAATTCTGCTGTGCCTTTTTAAAAATATTTAGACTCCCAAGAGAATGTCTCAATTTTTGGGTACAGCCAACGATTACACAGTGTTTTTATTCCGCAGTAATCTATCCAGGAATGTTTGAAAAGCAGGAAAACAGGAAAGGGACATTTGTTGTGATTTACAGAGAAGTATTTTTGTTTTTGATTCTCTCTTAACAGATCTATAGACTTACAGAGCTGGTGTTTTGCAGCTTGAATGTTGAATATAATTGTTTTGTATTGAGAATCATGACACAACTCTTGGTTTAGAGTCTGAAGTCTGGCTAACATGGTGAAACCCCATCTCTACTAAAAATACACAAATTGACTGGACAAAGTGGCATATGCCTATAATCCCAGCTACTCAGGTGACTGAGGCACGAGAATCATTTGAACCAAGGAGGCGGAGGTTGCAGTGAGCTGAGACTTCACCACTACACTCCAGCCTGGGTGACAGAGTGAGACCCTGACTCAGACACAAAAAAAGTCAATCTGAGATGCGTTGGAGAGTTAGATTTATGGCTAAAGATATTTGAAATTTGCAGATCTCACATTTTCTTTAACCTGATGCTTAGAATATGCTTTTCTGTCTACAAAATGTTCATTATGGAAAATTTAGGAAGTGTAGAAAAGGCCATAATGCAAAATAAAAATAACTGGTAGATCATCCTACTCAGAGATAACAACGAATATTTTGGTATATATCTCTTTCTTCCTTTTGTTTTCTTTTCCAGAGATAATACATATGTTAACATATATGTTTCTTTTTTTTCTTTTAAATTTGAGACAGGGTCTCACTCTCACCCAGGCTGGAGTGCAGTGGCGCAATCTTGGCTCACTGCAGCCTAGACCTCCCAGGCTCAAGTGATCTTCCTGCCTCATCTTCCTGCGTAGCTGGGACTACAGGTGCCTGCCATCATGCCCAGCTAATTTTTTGTAGAGTCTGTGTATCAGCATGTTACCCAGGCTGGAACACATGTTTCTATTTGGCCTTTAAAAAAAAAATTTTAGACAGGGTCTCACTCTCACTCAGGCTGGAGTGTAGTGACGTGATCTCAGCTCACTGTAACCTCTGCCTCCCATGTTCAAGCGATTCTCCTGCCTCAGCCTCCTGAATAGCTGGGATTACAGGCATGCACCACCATGCCAGGCTAATTTTTTTATTTTTAGTAGAGACAGAGTTTCACCATGTTGGCCAGGCTGATCTTGAACTGATCTCATGATCCTCCCACCTCGGCCTCCCAAAGTGCTGGGATTACAGGCTTGAGCTACCATGCCCAGCTCTATTTGCACTTTTAAAACATAGATTGTAACTACTTAATGTTTTGTGTAATTTTTTTCTCCTACTTGAATATACTTTAAGGTTTTGGCACATCATTAAATGTTTTTCCCCAAAATGATATTTAGTGGCTGGCAGAATTTTAGCATGTAAATGTACCATAATTCTTTTAACCAATTCCCTACTAATCAGTTTGTTAATTTTTGCCTTTATTTGTTTTTTTGAGACAATCTTATTCTGTCACCTAGGCTGGAGTCCTATGGTGCGATCTTGGCTCACTGTAGCCTCCACAGTTCGAGTAGCTGAGACTACAGGCGCACACCACTACGCCCAGCTAATTTTTGTCTTTTTAGTAGAGACAGGGCTTCACCATGTTGGCCAGAGTGGTGTCAAACTCGTGGCTTCAAGTGATCTGCCCACCTCGGCCTCCCAAAGTGCTGGGATGACAGGTGTGAGACTGCACCCAGCTTGTGCCTGGTTTTTAATTCATAATGGTGACTGAGTGATGACGTAGGGAGGTCAATGCCATTGAAAACAGTTTTGTGTTACAGTTCTCCTAGAAGCAGAGGCACAGCACATCATGCATGGCCGCAGCCGGGAAGCACCAGAGCTGGTCAGGAGACAGGAGCAGGAGCGAGAAAAAAGCATGGGCGATGGCTGTTACTGTGGTTTCTCTGGGAAAAGCAAAGTAGAGCAGAGCAGAGAGTTTAGGACTGGCTAGTAATTAATTCTGGCAGCCTTTGGGGTATAGGGTCTGCTCTTAATTGTTTGGAACTGGGCCTGGGTTAATTTAGGACAGGAGAGATACAGCCTTGGTGTGTGACTTAGGTAAAGGAGGTGGTTGGGGATATGGGTTTGAGATTGAATGGTTTGTATATGAAAGGTGTGTTTACAGTCAGGTGAGTTGTTTATTATCTCTAGAATAATTAGCTGGTCCTGGGAAGCAATTTCTACCCAGCCAGCAAGGCCTCCACTAAGTCAAAACAGTATGAAATATAGAAAATGAAAAGCATGATTAACACACTGATAGTCAAGTTGGTTCCATTTTTTACTACTATATAATTTTTCGTTATTATAAGTAATGTCATAATGTTATATATAATTTTTCCTTGTACAAAAATCATGAATGCATCTGATTTTTTTCTTTTTTTTTGTATAAGTTCTTAGGAAAAGAATGCCTGACAGGGCATGGTGGCTCATGACTGTAATCGCAGCACTTTTGGAGGCTGAGGCAGGCGGATCGCTTGAGGCCAGGAGTATCAACCAGCCTGGCCAGCATGGCGAAACCTTGTCTCTATTAAAAATACAGAAGTTAGCCAGGCGTGGTGTCTGATGCCTGTGGTCCCAGTTATTCAGATAGCTGAGGCATGAGAATCCCTTGAGCCCAGGAGGTGGAGGTTGCATTGGGCTGATAATTGCACCACTGTGCTCTAGCCTGGGTGACAGAGCAAGACACTGTCTCCAGGGAGAAAAAAAAAAAGAACTGCTGAATTCAAGGATGTAAACATTTTAAAGATACTATTGCCAATGCAGAGTCTGATGTGGGGTTTTTTGTTTCGTGTTTTTTGAGACAGGCTCTCATTCTTGCCACCCAGGCTGGCTAGAGTACAGTGGCACCATCAAAGCTCACTACAGCCTCAATCTCCTGGGCAAGCAATCCTCCCGCCTCAGCCTCCTGAGTAGCTGAGACTGCGAGCATGTGCTGCCATACCTGGCTGATTTTTAAATTTTTTCATAGAAATGAAGTCTCCCTATGTTGCCCAGGCTGGTCTTGAACTCCTGGGCTCAACCTCAGGAGTTGAGGTCTTGTACTCCTGTCCTCCTACCTCAGCCTCCCAAAGTGCTGGATTTACAGGCATGAGCCACTGCACCAGGCCTATAGTCTGATGTTTTTCAAATGGTTCTCACAACTATTCTATCCCTAGCCCCTTCCCTCTTCAGTATCACAGCAGCACTGTATTTGATACGTGGCAGTGGGTGTTAGGTTTATTTGTAAACTAACAGGATGGCTTACCCCAGTTTTTATTAGGATACTTACTTGGGATCTTTGCCATAGTAAACTTAATATGTACAAGATTTGTGTTCTTAGCCATTGGAGTTCAGATGAGTAAAAATCTTTAAAAGGAAATAAATAGAGGAATTAACTCAAAATTTGTCACCTTTTTATTACACCAAGAATATTTTTAAAAATTTTTAAAAATTGGTGATATGAGCTTGCCAGTAACAACTGTATTCCACAGTCTCTTCTGGTTCATTTAAAAAAGAGCATTTAACAACAAAAAGTAGAAAGGATATTATCTTAAAATACTGTCATTTAAATGGAATAAATTTAGTTGGAAGGGGCCGGGCACGGTGGCTCACACCTGTAATGCCAGCACTTTGGGAGGCTGAGGCGGGCAAATCACGAGGTCAGGAGTTCAAGACCAGCCTGGCTAACATGGTGAAACCCCGTCTCTACTAAAAATAAAAAATTAGCTGGGTGTGGTGGTGGGCGCCTGTAATCCTAGCTCCTTGGGAGGCTGAGGCAGGAGAATTGATTGAACCCAGGAGGCAGAGGTTACAGTGAGCCGAGATCACGCCATTGCACTCCAGCCTGGGCGACAGAACGAGACTCCATCTCAAAAAAAAAAAAAAAAAAAAGGAAAACTTACTATATTTTCCTTCAAAAGAAGTCATTTTTCTTATGTCACCACTAACTATGCAACTGCTTCATGTAGTGGCAGTGGTTTGCTTTTTGCCTTCGGAAATGTGCTGTACCACGTTGTTTGAAAATTGAGGTCAAATTCAGCCGGGTACGGTGGCTCATGCCTGTAATCCCAGCATTTCGGAGGCTTTGGCAGGCGGATTGCCTGAGCTCAGGAGTTCCACACCACCCTGGGCAACACGGTGAAACCCTCTCTCTACTAAAATACAAAAAATTAGCTGGGCGTGACAATGTGCGCCTGTAGTCCCAGCTATTTGGGAGGCTGAGGCAGAAGAATTGCAAGAACCCAGGAGGCAGAGGTTGCAGTGAGCAGAGATTGCGCCATTGCACTCCAGCCTGGGTGACAAAGCGAGACTCTGTCTCAAAAAAAAAAGAAAATTGAAATGAAATTCATATAATGTAAGACGAACCATTTAAAATGTACAGTTCAGTGGCATTGCATATATACATAAATGTTTTTAGTTTGAAAACATTTTTATCATTCCCAAAGGAGACCCCATACAATTAGAGTCACTCCCCATTTTCTCTTCTCCCTAGCCTCTAGCAACCACCAATCTGCTTTATGTCTCTATGGATTTACTTGTTCTGGACATTTTAAATAGATGGAATTATACAATATGTGACTTTTTGCATCTTCTTTCACATAGTATACGACATTGAACATGTTGATTACACTTTGCTTGAAAATACCACATTCTTCTCATCATTTCCTTTCTACTACTCTGACTACTCCTTTGCCATCCTCAAAATGTTAGTCTCAGGATTCTGCCCTTGGCCCTCTTTTCTTACACACTCATCCTAGGTGTTCTGATTTGCTACTGTGACTTTAATTATTATTATTTGATAGTTACTCCCACGTCTCCATCTAAAGACTTCTGTGTCCCTCTGTCAAGTGGGCATCTCTACTTGGATATGTGACAGGCACCTTGCACTTGACGTACCCAACACCGAACTGACTTTCCTCAGCTCTTCGTATCTGGGAGCTCTTTGAGCTCCAGAGCATTCAGCACATAGCTCTAGTCCATCCTTTTATCACAGTATTATTATAGTCGGCTTACTTATCTTTTTTTTTTTTTGAAGCTGTATGTATCTCAAAGTCAGGGATTGTATCTTGCCCACAGTTGTATCCTCAGTGCCTGGTTTCTTGTCCAGCATGTAGAAATGACACTCAGTAAAATGTTCAATGATTATATGAAAGTAGCACATTAATGATTATCATGTGTAATGCGTGGTAGAATACATTCTAGCTTTTGTCTTTGAAAATGAAGAGAATTGTCTAATTTGGCAATATGTATTTTCATATTTCAGGAGCATTTAGATAGCACCCATGGTTCAGTCCATTCCTTAGATGCAGACTTACTGTTGCCATCTGGAGATCCTTTCAGTAAATCGGACAATGACATGTTTAAAGATGGACTCAGGAGAGCACAGTCTACAGACAGCTTGGGAACCTCGGGCTCATTGCAATCCAAAGCTTTAGGCTATAACTACAAAGCAAAATCTGCTGGAAACCTGGACGAGTCAGATTTTGGACCACTGGTAGGAGCAGATTCAGTGTCTGAGAACTTTGATACTGCATCCCTTGGGTCGCTCCAGATGCCAAGTGGGTTTATGTTAACCAAAGATCAGGAAAGAGCAATCAAGGCGATGACACCAGAACAAGAAGAGACGGCGTCCCTCCTCTCCAGTGTTACGCAGGGCATGGAGAGTGCCTATGTGTCCCCCAGTGGTTATCGTTTGGTTAGTGAGACAGAATGGAATCTTTTGCAGAAAGAGGTGAGTTACCATTCTCATGTTTTTCTTGCTCACTCTGAGGCACATTGGGAAGGTCTGGGATTTATTGTTCATTTAGCAGATGGTTCCTGGAGTCTGCAGGTACATGTTGCCAGTGAGTGGGTGTTAACCTGTGTCACCTGACCCTTGTCATAGTCTGCTTTGGCTATTCCAGGTAATTGTGACAGAGAAAGGAGCTAGCTAGCTAACCACGGTGAATGTGAACTTCCCCACCTGAACTCCCAACTCTCAAGGTGGAGCAATCTGTCTGACTAGCATTGCTGAATTGAAGTTAGCGTAACCTGAATTTGGTTTGCAGTTTTCTATAATCTCAATGTATTCCAGGATTCAGGCTTTTATGTTTCCTTTAGGCCAGAGCGCAATTGCCTGGCTGCTGTTGATGCCGAGAGTAGGTTTAAAGAGGGATTGGGAATATGGGAGAGAAAAGGCAATCTTTAATGAGGTTAATTTTCCTCCTTAGATAATTTGTGAATTCACAGGTAAGATTAGGAGATAAACGCTTAGATATTTGCATAATGCTTTATGGATTACAAAACTCTTTAACATACTTGATCACTTTAAGCTTTATGATTATAATGAGGCAATTGGGGCATGGTTATTCCCCATTTACTGGTGAGAAAACTGGCTAGGAAAGATGAAGTGAGTTACTCAAGTGTCCCTTTGACTTAGTAGCAAAACCAACTTTTGGTGCTTTCCTTGACTCAGGCTGCTTCCCTTTAAAGAAGCCATTGGTCAATAAGAGGAACAGTTACTAAGCCTGAAGGAAACTATTCTTAATGATCTCATGCAAAACATATGTGAGAAGGTGCTACTTACTAGTTTCATACCTGTTTTATAATTGGAGCTGGTGAAACGATGATTTAGCACTGTTTTTGTTTTTCCTTCCCATTGGTTGGTTAGTATTAACTGTGAGTACCATGGTCTAGTACCTTTTGGTTGCTTTGTGTTTTCCTCAGATGTGATGTTTTGTGCCTCTTGGCGATAAATTGTGTCCCTTGTCTAACATACTTGTACTGGAGAGTTTGTGACCCTATATTGTAACTGTTTGCCGTAAGACCCTGAAGAAAGTGTTTACTTCGTGTTCTACTTTGAGTACCATTGGTAAGACTATGCACGTGTACCTCAAGTATGTGATGTGGAATTATTTTGTTTTGCCTAAGAGGTAATTTTGGTGCCCTTCAGGTGCATAATGCTGGAAATAAACTTGGTAGACGTTGTGATATGTGTTCCAATTACGAAAAACAGTTACAAGGAATTCAGATTCAGGAGGCGGAAACAAGAGACCAGGTGAGTGTTTTCTGGATATGCCAAATTGTTATCGTAGTTTGCACTGGAGGTGCAGAGTTAATTGCCTCCCCTCCGGCCCCCAGCCCCATTTACATCATGAAGCATATCCATCTTGTCAAGTTATGAAATAACCTGGTACATGCAGTGGCAGTTACATTTTTAGTGAGAGCTCACTAGGACTCCAGTGTATCTGCACAGCTCAGCCCAGCTCTTATAAAGGGACACTGCCTCATCTCTTCTATCCTGCCCCTTCTGCCTAAGGCCCAAAAGTGATTTTATATACATGGAAAGTACTGTATGATATGGAGATCTAAGGGAGATAAAAGGTTGATTATTGCCTCTAACAGAAGAAAAGCTTAATTGAATGTTACATTACTCAGAATTTGTGTCCTTCATTGCTTATTGCTCATTTCTTGTCATAAATTTATTAAGTTTAGTAAGTTCCCAGAAATTAAGCTTTGGGAGATTTGGTATGCGAGATTGAGAAATCTTCGGTACCTTTTCAAATATGCAGTGTTTGATAATGGGTACCTTGATGGCATTTAGGAAATAATGTAGAAATTCATGAGAGTAGGCTTGTAAAAGTATATGAAAGAAAGATACTTTTTTCCTTATATTTTCAAATTGTTCTTTGGTTGTTATGAAGATGATTCCCTTGGTCTTCAAAATAACTTTAAGCAGATGAGAATGATGGTTTCATATTTTCAAATGTCATTGCTATTGAGTTCCTTCATACACTGTGTGCTTTACTTATAGATGTTTCGAAGGTAAATTTCTAAAGCTATTTGCAAAACTAATGTAGTTGGCCCCTGATAGTGTGGTGTGGGAATGATTTCCATACACATTTCAGTAGACTGTTTTAAAGCCTGGCTAAAAATTAGTCATAAAAAGAAGTGGGAAAAGGATGTTCAAGGAGAGAAAAGATATACAAAGAACAGAGTTAGGGAAGAAAATGATGTATTCTAGGAAGTATGAGTAGTTAGGTGGCTGGGCACAGCAGGTGACTGTTACAAAATAATGGGAGAGTAAGCTACAAAAGAAGGCCATGATAACATCACTTAGGGAGGAGTGATGATTGAAGGGGTTTAAATTTTACCCTGAAGCTGGGCGCAGTGGCTCTTGCCTATAATCCCAGCACTTTAGGAGGCCAAGAGAGGCAGATCATCTGTGGTTTGGTCGGGAGTTTGAGACCAGCCTGACCAACATAGTGAAACCACACCTTTACTGAAAATACAAAAATTAGCCAGGGATGGTGGCATAAGCCTGTAATCCCAGCTACTCGGGAGGTTGAGGCAGGAGAATCTCTTGAACCTGGGAGGCGGAGGTTGCAGTGAGCCAAGATCATGCCATTTCACTCCAGCCTGGGCAACAAGAACAAAACTAGGTCTCAAAAACAAAAACAGAACAAAACATTAAGGCATTTAGCGTTTTAAGAAGGGAAATTATATGATTTCACTTTTACAAAATTTATGGTGTTAGTGTGGATTGTAGATTGGAGACAGGATAGACTTCTAGTCAGGGAAAACAGTGTCATAGCCTACAGGATCCAAGGAAGAAGCAGATGTTTTCAGATGAGAAGTGTGTAAAAAATAATTTGTTAACTGTAAAGCTCAGTACAGTTGTCTCTTGAGGTCATTTATCTCATTTCTGTCTGAATTGAAAAATCTATAGTGTTTCCTAGAAAAAGAGAAGATATTCTAAAAAATTCTGGAGTTAGATTTTTTAAAAAATTCTTAAAAGGATTCTGGTTTTTCTTTCTAATTGACTTTTAAAATGATATAGGTGAAAAAACTACAGCTGATGCTAAGGCAAGCTAATGACCAGTTAGAGAAGACAATGAAAGATAAGCAGGAGCTAGAAGACTTCATAAAGCAAAGCACCGAAGATTCTAGTCACCAGGTAAGTGAGGGATGACTGGGTTATCCAAATAAAAGATTTAAAAAATACAGTCATGTTTCTTTTGCCTTGAAGATTTGGCAGTTGGATTTTTCCCCAGGTAAAAAGATTTCTAACTGATCATTCTGTGATACCTGTTTTACAAATGTTTTAAAAATAACTTTTGATATAATTGGTCAGTAAATGGCGGGAGGTTCTGATTCTCCTTTTTTTTTTTTTTTGTATTAGTTAGGTTTTCCTGCTGTAGTAGAAACTTGCTGACAGATGCTAATTATTTAAAACTTTTAAAAAGTATAGCAACATGAAAAACCAGAACATATGCAGATACACCAAACATAGCAGAACTAACATCTTTGTAACCACCATTAAGATCAAACAGTAGAATATTAGGCAGTATTAGCCAGTACCCCAGAAGCCCTCACTTTCCCCTGCACTTACAACCCCTCCCGACAGGCAGCCACTGTCCTACCTTCTAACATCATTAGAAGGTTAGTCTGTGCTTTAACTTTAGAAAATGAAGTCATACTTCATTTTGTGTTCTTTTGTGTCTGTCTTTGTCTGTTCAGCAGTGTAGTATTCCTACTCATGATGCATGGAGTAAGTTTGTTCATTTTCATTGTTGAATAGTCATACCATTATACGAATATACCACAATTTATCCATACTAATGCTGGTGGATATTTTAATTGTTTCCAGTTCTGGGATATTAGGAATAATGTTCCTTTGAAATTTTTGAATAGGGCGTGGTGGACATGTTTCTGCAGGATATATAACTAGGAGTGGAATGCCTGGGTACAAATATTCAAAATGCCAGATAGTTTTCAAAGTGGTTATACCAGTTTATACCTCTACCAGCAATGTATGAAAGTTCCTGTGGTTCCAAGGTCTTGAAAAATGTCATTTTATTTTAATTATAGCCATTTTGGTGGGTGTTTAATAGTATTTCATTGTGGCTTAATTTGCATTTCTCTAATGACCATTTAAGTTATTTAGCATTTTTCATGTTTCTTGGCCATTGGGCTATTGTGCGTGTGAGAGATTCCTGCTCAGGTCTTATACTCATCTTTCTATTGGGTCTATTTTACTTTTTTTGGTCTTTAAAAACTGATTTAGGTGTCCTTTATGTAATCTTGTTAGAATCTTTTGGTGATAAGTGTGGCAGATGACTTTTACTCAGTAGCTTATATTTTTCGTTTTGTTTTTGAGATGGACTCTTACTCTGTCACCCAGGCCAGAGTGCAGTGGTGCGATCTCTGCTGACTGCAACCTCAGCCTCCCGGGTTCAAGTGGTTTTCCTGCTTCAGCCCCCTGAGTAGCTAGGACTACAAGCAGTCACCACTACACCTGGCTAATTTTTGTATTCTCCTTCCTCAGCATCCTGAGTAGCTGGGGATACAGGCGCCTGCCACCACACTCAGCTAATTTTTTTAATTTTTAGTAGAGATGCAGTTTCACCAGGCTGGCCTTGAACTCCTGACCTCAGTTAACCTGCCTGCCTTGGCCTCCCAAAGTGCTGGGATTATAGTCATGAGGCACTGCACTCAGCCCAGAGCTATCTTTTTTTTTGAGAGGGAGTCTCACTTATCACTCTGTGGCCCAGGCTGGAGTGCAGTGGCACAACTTCACCTCACTGCAACCTCTGCCTCTCCAGTTCAAGCGATTCTCCTGCCTCAGCCTCCTGAGTAGCTGTGTTTGGAGATGCCGGCCACCACACCCGGCTAATTTTTTTTTTTTTTTTTCAGACAAAGTCTTGCTCTGTGCCCCAGGCTGGAGTGCAGTGGCGCAATCTCGGCTCACTGTAACCTCTGCATCCCAGGTTCAAGCGATTTTCCTGCAATAGCCTTCTGAGTAGCTGGGATTGTAGGCGACTGCCACCATGCCCTGCTAAATTTTGTATTTTTAGTAGAGACAAGGTTTCACCACCAGCCTGGCTAACAGCGAAACCCTGTCTCTAATAAAAAATATAAAAATTTAGCCAGGTTTGGTGGCGGGCGCCTGTAATCCGAGCTACTCGGGAAGCTGAGGCAGGAGAATCGCTTGAACCCGGGAGGTAGAGGTTGCAGTGAGCCGAGATTGCGCCACTGGACTCCAGCCTGGGAGACAAGAGTGAAACTCTGTCTCAAAAATAAATAAATAAATAAATAAATAAATAAATAAAGATAAAGACTTAAAAAAAATGATAGAGATGGTGTCTTGCTATGTTACCCAGGCTGGTCTTGAATTTCGGGGCTCAAGTGATCCTCTCACTTTAGCCTCCTAAAGTTCTAGGATTAGAGGTGTGAGCCACTGTGCCAACCTAAAGATTTTGTGTGGGTGTGTATCTTTTGTTTTTAGCAATTTCACTCTGCTATTACTAGGTGTATTTTTCTTCATACTTTTCCTATTTAGGCTTCATAGGGATTCTCGAATCTTTGAATTGATGTCTTATATCATAATTAGAAAACTCTTAGCCATTATGTGTCTGAAAAACATGAGCTGGATACAGTGGCTTATGCCTGTAATCCCAGTACTTTGGGAGGCTGAGGTGGGAGGATTGCTTGAGGACAGAAGTTTGGGGCCAGCCCAGGCAACATAGCGAGACTCCATCTCTACTAAAAAATTCTAATAAAATTAGCCAGGCATGGTGGCTCGTGTGTGTAGTCCTAGCTACTTGGGAGACTGAGGCAAGAGGATCACTTGAGCCCAGGAGATAGAGGTTACAGTGAGCTGTGATCACTCCATTGTACTCCAGCCTGGGCGATAGAGCAAGACCCTGTCTCTAAACAAAAGAGAAATAAACAAAAACTTGTATTTCTTACAGTAAAGTGCACAAATCTCAAGTATACAATTTGATAAATTTTAACATATGAAAAATGTTACCAGGATAGTCTTCATCCAGATCAAGATACAGAACATTTCTAATATACCCATGCCTTTTCATAGTCAATAAATACTCTACCTACCTGTGCATAGAGGTGGCTACTATGCTGACTTTAACACTGTATTTTAGCACTTTAGTTCTTAAATGTCATATAAATGGAATCATACAGTGTGTAGCCTTTCATGTCTAGTCTACTTGGCCATCATTAGGTCGGTGAGATTCATCCATAGTGTTTGGCGTATCAATAGGTATTTTTTCATGGTTTGAATATTCTTTTACTAGGATATACAATTGTTTATTCATACTACAGATGAGGGACATTTAGGTTGTTTCTAGTTTATGGCTATTGTATGTTTTCTTTGAATATTCTTGTACATGTCTTTTGATGGACATGGAGACGAATTCCTTTGAGAAAGTGAAATTAGGACGTTGTTGCACAGGCTTATTTTTCAGTTCTACTAGATATTTCCATTGGCCATTCTTTCTTTAGATAGTTTATATGTTACACCTTTTTTTTTTTTTTTGAGTCGGAGTCTCACTCTGTTGCCAGGCTGGAGTGCAGTGGCGAGATCTTGGCTCACTGTAATCTCCGCCTCTCGGGTTCAAGCGATTCTCCTGCCTCAGCCTCCCGAGTAGCTGGGATTACTGGTATGTGCCACCATGCCCAGCTAATTTTTGTATTTTTAGTAGAGATGAGGTTTCACCCTGTTGGCCAGGATGGTCTCTATCTCTTGACCTTGTGACCCACCCACCTCGGCCTTCCGAAGTGCTGGGATTACAGGCATGAGCCACCGAACCCGGCCCATGTTACACCTTCCTACTGCATCTGCATGCCTCTTAGCCTCTCTTCTATACTTTCCATCTTTTAGTCTTTGTTTACTTTTTTCAAATCTTTCACTTCAACTGATTTTTTTTTTCTTCACATGGATCTTATCTGTAAATCTGTCCATTGAATTTTTAATTTTGGTAATTGATTTTTTTCAGTTCATTGTTTCCATTTGGTTATTTGTCATCATTTCTAGTTCTCTGTCAACTTTAAATTTTGGAACACGCCAGGTATCTCATAACTCTCATATCTGGATTCCTGGTAGACCTGTTTCTATTGTCTGTTTTTCTGTCTTATTTTATATTTCCTTGCACATTTTAAGTGCTGGGCCTTGTATGTTAAAAATAGTTGAAAAAATATAAATTCTAGTATGATGCCATTTTCCTTGAGAGGCAGGCAAATATTGGTACTAACAATCTTGAGTCACTTTAATCCAGTTATAGGAATTGAGATGATATAAAGTTATAAAGATTGGATTTTTTTTTTTGACAGAGTCCTGCTTTGTTGCCCAGGCTGGAGTGCAATGGCTCGATCTCGGCTCACTGCAACCTCCAGTTCCTGGGTTCAAGTGATTCTTGTGTTTCAGCCTCCAGAGTAACTGGGACTACAGGCATGTACCACCATGCCTGGCTAATTTTATTTTATTTTATTTTATTTATTTTTTTTTAGTTGAGACAGGGTTTCACCATGTTGGCCAGGCTGGTCTCGAACTCCAGACCTCAGGTGATACGCCCACCTTGGCCTCCCAAAGTACTGGGATTATAGGCATAAACCACTGTGCCCTGCCAAAGACTGGATTATTTAAAATTCTTCCCTTCCCCTAGGGTGTGGCCCTTTGGGGGGATCCAAGCCAAAGGGCAGGATGTTTACCAGGGATCCCTTTGCTAGGTAGGACCTGAACTCTTCACCTATGCCACCTCATCCTGGAGCTCTCCAGCACTCTCCTGGGCTTCTCAGTGTCACGTTTGTCACACCTGTTACTTAGAAATGTGGCACATTCTTCTAGAGGACTGTTCCACTCTTCATGTGTCCTTGTCCTGGTCCTTTTCTCTGTGATTCTTTTTTGCTTTGTTAGTTCTTCAGTGCCTTCAAGTAGATATATTTTCATACAGTTTTTCTAATTCGCAATAGGAAGGTTGATTAATATTACCTAATCTACCACTATTAGAAGCAATTCTTTAATTTTTTTTTATTTTTGGAAGAATTCTGACAATAATTATTTTTAAAATGTCTAAAATTATTTCCACTTATAATTTTTATGTATGATTCATCAATTTTCAAATAAACCCCTCCTTAGGAACATTGAAACTAATTCAAGGGAGTTTATAATTCATTGATATTACTCATGTATAAATTGCTTGAATTGCAGCAAGTTAAAGATGGCAGCTAGTTCAGAAAAGATTTCATTTATCCTTTAAATGTGTGAATGTTTTCGTAGGCCTGATTTCACATTTTTATTTATTTTATTTTATTTTATTTTGTTTTTTTTTTGAGATGGAGTTTAACTCTTGTCACCTAGGCTGGAGTGCAATGGCACAATCTCGGCTCACTGCAACCTCCACTTACCGGGTTCAAGCAATTCTTCTGCCTCAGCCTCTGAGTAGCTGAGATTACAGGCACCTGCCACCACGCCCAGCTAATTTTTGTACTTTTAATAGACATGGGGTTTCACTGTGTTGGCCAGGCTGGTCTTGAACTTCTGACCTCAGGTGATCACCCACCTCAGTCTCCCAAAGTGTTGAGATTATAGATGTGAGCCACTGTGCCCAGCCTGATTTTTTTTTAAAGAACATCTTTAAAAATAGCTACAACTAGGTCACGTGAGTTAGTATCTTCCTTGACGCTGGTAGAATGCCCTTTGTTAATGTATGGCTGCATGTGACTCAAGGGCTTTGGCATTGCCTTGTGTTATCTGAAAGGACAGGGCTTTGCTCACAGCAGACGTGCACATAGCTGTTGAATGGTGGTGAGTGGTTACCATGAAGTAATATATTATCAGCTCCGGACACTAAATAATGAGAAGATGGAAGAGTTAGTTTCAGAATAACCAGTTTCCTAACTATATTTCTGTGTATGTGTGTTTTTTTTTTTTTTTTTTTAAAGATCTCTGCACTTGTCCTAAGAGCCCAAGCATCTGAGATCTTACTTGAAGAGTTACAACAGGGGTTTTCCCAGGCAAAGAGGGATGTTCAGGAACAGATGGTAAGTTAACATTTTAAGTAAATGATAACTATGTTACATATATTCCTTTTTTGTTCTATTTTGACATCATCTCTCATATGACTTTATCATCCTGTCCAAAGTAGTTACTATTGCATTCTCCAGGGACTATAGAACATTAGTAATGGACGAAATATTCTAAAGACAGTATTCCTTTTTAAACCTACTTTCTGATCAAACAAAAATTTTTTCTCGTTGTTTAACTTATTTTTCTGATTTGGGAAACCTAAAGAGAATAAACTATAGACATACATTTGATTTTGAGTTCCAAATAAAAGCTAAAAAATTGAAATATTTAAGAGCCATAGCTGGTGCAGCTTTTGACCAGTCATTTTGTGATTTTCCTGGATGGCTAATTTATTTAGAATAAATTTATTAGGATCAGGCATAGTGGCTCACACCTTTAATCTCAGCACTTTGGGAGGCCGAGGTGGGCAGATCCCGAGGTCAGGAGATCGAGACCATCTTGGCTAACATGGTGAAACCCCGTCTCTACTAAAAATACAAAAAATTACAGTTGGTCGCTGTGGCTCATGCCTGTAATCCCAGCACTTTGGGAGTCTGAGGTGGGTGGATCAATTAAAGTTGGGAGTTCGAGATTAGCTTGACCAACATGGAGAAACCACGCCTCTGCTAAAAATGCAAAAAATTAGCCAGGTGTGGTGGTACACACCTGTATTCCCAGCTACTCAGGAGGCTGAGGCAGGAGAATCGCTTGAACCTGGGAGGCAGAGGTCGCAGTGAGCCGAGATGGTGCCACTGCACTCCAGCCTGGGTGACCAAAGGAAAAAAAAAAAAACCTCAGTGGGAGGTTCATAACATCATGAGGCACATTAATGATGGGTGGTTCCATACTGGGGATGTTAACTTTGATCACTTGGTTAAGGTAGGGGCAAAATAGTTTCAGAGTGACTACATCAGTATTGCTACCAACACCAGTCTACTAAGTGAAGGTCAGTATTTCTTTGTAGTTCTTTCTGCCCTTAGACTGTATCTCAGCTAAGGGTTTACAGTTTAAGTACTATGTTCAAAAGTTAGTTTTTCTCTCTGTGGTTGTATTATGAATTTGATATGTAGTTAGCTCCATTTGTTTCTCTTTGTATTTTCAGATTTGATTTTTCTTTTTTGATTTATTATTTTGTATATGCAACATGGTTCATAAATCAAATGTATAAAAGTAAATACTCAGCTCCATTTCCATTCCCTATCCTTTTCACCCCCTTTTCACCCACTTTCATAAGTAATCATTTAAATTTATTTTTGGCTTAACTTTCTGTTTTTCTCTTTACAAAAATAACCAAATATATACATATTCTTCTTTCCCTTCTTTCATATCCAGAAGGTGGTGTGATGCTAAGATTTTGTTGTAAATGGGTTGAAAGTGATCATAAAACACAGCTAATTCTAGTCTGAAGAAATAAGAGCCAGCTGGGGTTTAGCCAGAGCATTTGCATGACCTTGACTGCCTGTCTCTAGGCTCTGTGTCCTTCAGAATGCAGCTAAGTCATCGCCTCCTTTGGGAAGTGTTCTCTAATCCTCTCCCCAGTTTCCTGCCCCAAATGAGGTACCCTTTTGTCCTTTTATCACTGCAGTACCCAGTCTCTGTCATAACACTTTATGGTACTGTAGAGTAGTTTTTAGTTTAGTTGTCTTTCTCCTCCGTTGGACCGTGAGCTTTTCCAGGGCAAAGTCTTTGTCTTTTCTCTCTGTATTTCCTGTGGGCAGCAAAATAGCATATAGAAGCTGCAAAACAAATATTGTATGAGAGCATAATCTACATTTATGAGTACCCTTAAGGTAAGTGACTTAGTATTACAGATTAGCAGGAGTCACATGCTTTTGTAGAACTTGTACTTGGATTTGCTGGAATAACTTTTATATTGATAGAGATAATATGAAATACCTAAAATTGTTTTACACATCAACAAGCAGAAGTGGGATCATGTCCCATTTTAAGAATAAGCTGCTCAAGTGCCCTGTGATTCCTGAGCTTAGATCCTCTTGATGACTTCAGTATCTGGGGCTGCTGGGCCAATCACAGTGATCCGAGCTTGAACAGATGTATATAGGTAATGGGAAATGAAGACACTGCTTTCTGTTTCTCCCTGCTTTCTGTTGAATGCATGCCATGAGGAAATAGGAGTTGTCTTAGAGTACATGCTCTGAGCTGCTTTTTCGAACTCTAGCAGAACTTTCTCATATACCCCTCCATCCTTAGCACTCCCTTAGTTTGGTCTTGTTTTTCTTTGGTGTAGCTATCATCAGACTGGATTTACCTTTCTGGCTGTGATTAGTATCTACTTCTATTTTAGGCAGTGCTGATGCAGTCACGGGAACAGGTTTCAGAAGAGCTGGTGAGGTTACAGAAAGATAATGACAGTCTCCAGGGAAAGCATAGCTTGCATGTGTCATTACAGCAAGCAGAAGACTTCATCCTCCCAGACACTATAGAGGTAACTTAATTTCCACATGATAAAAAATGTAAACAAGTATATTTTCTGAAATGACCATATTTTTTTATGTAAACAGCTTTATTCAGATATCATTCACATGCCAATTCACCCATTTAAAGTGTGCCATTCCGTGGTTTTTGCTGTACTCACAGATATGTGCAAACATTATCACAATCAGTTTTAGACATTCTCTGTTTTTTTTTTGAGACAGAGTCTCGCTCTGTCGCCCAGGCTGGAGTGCAGAGGTGTGATCTTGGCTCACTGCAAATTCCATTTCCTGGGTTCAAGAGATTCTGCTGCCTCAGCCTCCTGATTAGCTGGGATTACAGGTGCGAACCACCACGCCTGGCTAATTTTTTGTATTTTTAGTAGAGACAGGGTTTCACTGTGTTAGCCAGGATGGTCTCCATCTCCTGACCTTGTGATCTGCCTGCTTTCATCTCTTAAACTGCTAGGATTACAGGCGTGAGCCACCATGCCCGGCCTAGAACATTTTCGTCACCTCAAAAAGTAACTCTTTGTGACCCGAGTGTACACACACACACACACACATGAAAAGTAACACTTTACCCTTTAGCTACCATCCTTATTCCCCCTCCTCCCTTAACCTTAAGCAACTACTAATTTACTTCTGCCTCTATAGCTGTCCCTGTTCCGGACTTTCCTGTGAATAGAATCATATAATATGTGGTCTTTTGTGTCCATCTTCTTTCACGTAGCCTAATGTTTTAAAGATCTGTAAGTTATTTTTGTGGGACCAGATTGAGAGTGTGCCAGAAATTAAATGTTTGAAGGGGTTACCATGCTGGCTGCTTATGATGTTTGTTTTTGTATCTAGTACTTGAAAGATTTCCCACCATCATTCTGTCCATAAAGATGAGACTTTTGTTTTGAGACAGATAATATTTTATCTGTCTGAAATATATTATCTGTCACCCAGGCAGGAGTGCAATGGTGGTATCTCTATCTCTGCTCACTGCAACCTCCGCCTCCTGGGTTCAAACAGTTCTTCTGCCTTAGCCTCCCAAGTAGCTGGGATTACAAGTGCCTGCTACCATGCCTAGCTAATGTTTTGTATTTATAGTATAGACGGGGTTTCACCATGTTGGCCAGAATGGTCTCGAACTCCTGACCTCAAGTGAACCACCTTGCCTGACCAAAGATGACACTTTTGGTCACTTATATTTCCTGGGCTACAAAACTGGTTTCCCAGAGACATTCATAATTGTCTCCTTAACTTTATCCAAGCTTTATTTTTAATTTTTAGTTTTTGAGATACAGTTCCACCTTGTCGCCCAGGCTGGAGTGCAGTGGAGTGCAATCTTGGCTCACTGCAGTCTCTTTCTCCTGGGTTCAAGTGATTCTCCTGCCTCAGCCTTTTGAAGAGCTGGGATTACAGGCATGTGCTGGCATGCTGGGCTAATTTTTTTTTTGTATTTTTAGTAGAGACGGCATTTCGCCATGTTGGCCAGGCTGGTCTCAAAGCCCTGCTCTCAAGTGATCAGCCCGCCTCAGTCTCCCAAAGTGCTGGGATTGCAGGTGTGAGCCACTGTGCCAGTCCTATCTAACTTTTGTATCTGTGTGGTTTTTTTTTTCCTTTTTAAGAAAATCTTAGTAAGTAGAAGTTTTCCCTAATTATACCCTACAGATCCAACCTCTACAATTTGGACCTCATTCTTTTTTCCTATATATGTATTAACACAACTGTTACTTTTTTATTTCATCATTTACAGAAAACCAGTTGTCTACCTTGCCATTAGCTCCTTGCTGTCCCCCACCTTTCCCCAACTTCTTGTCATCTCAGCTCATGTTACAGGCACTCTTGGGAGAGCTGCCTTTTCTTTCTGAATTGGTGGCTGCTCTCATCAAAAGAAAGTATGGTGACTCAAGCCTGCAATCCCAGCACTTTGAGAGGCCAAGGCAGGTGGATTGCTTGAGCTCAGGAGTTCAACACCAGCCTGGGCAACATGGCAAAACCCCGACACTACTGAAACAAAAAAAGAAATTAGCCAGGCATGTTGGCCCACACTTGTAGTCGTCCCAGCTACAACTACTTGGGAGGCTGAGATGGGAGGGATTGCCTGAGCCCAGGAGGTCAAACCTGCAGTGAGCTGAGATTGTGCCACTGCCCTCCCGCCTGGGCGACAGAGTGAGACCCTGTCCAAATTTTAAAAAAAATTGGTATTGGGCACCTGTCTACTTTTGCTGTCATCTTAAAATCACTGTTTTACCATCTTCCACCTCTGTTAGATTTTTCTCTTTTGTCAGGAAAAAATACTGACTTCTATGTTCTTTAGAGACTTTTTATTCCTAGATTTTATTTATTTATTTTGAGACAGAGTCTTGCTCTGTCCACCATGCTGGAGTGCAGTGGTGCAATCTCAGCTTATTGCAACCTCCGCCTCCTGGGTTCAAGTGATTCTCCTGCCTCAGCCTCCTGAGTAGCTGGGACTACAGGTATGTGCCACTACATCCAGCTAATTTTTGTATTTTTAGTAGAGACAGGGTCTCGCCATTTTAGCCAGGCTGGTCTCGAATTCCTGACCTCAAGTGATCTTCCTGTGTTGGCCTCCCAAAGTGCTGGGATTACAGCTATGAGCCACTGCGCTTGGCTAGCCCTAGATTTTAAAATGTTCAAGAATCCAGGAGGGGCACAGTGGTGCTTGCCTGTAATCTCAGCACATTGGGTGGTTGAAGTGGGAGGATTGCTTGAGCCCAGGAGATTGAGACTAACCTGGGCAACACAGTGAGACTGTGTCTCTACAAAAAATAAGAAAATTACCTGGACATGGTGGCATGTGCCCATAATCCTAGCTACTTGGGAGGCTGAGGCAGGAGGATGGCTTGAGCCTGGAAGTTTGAGTCTGTGGTGAGATATGATTATGCCATTGCACTCCATACTCCAATCTGGGTGACAGAGGAAGATCCCGTCTCAAGAAAAAGAAAAAAGAGGTTCCAAGAATCCTTTAAGAATGTAGTCAGTCTGTAAGCCTTGATTCTTGGACCTGCCTCAGTAATAAATTTTATGGAATTAAAAAAACTGTTTAATTTATATGCATTGTTATTTGAGAATCCTGTTTTTATGTTAGCGTTGTTTTAGGCTATAATTGGAAGGATTTCTAAAAGACAGAACTAAAATTTAGGAAGAAAAATAAAATAAATTTTATACAGCTTACCACCTTAGGAAGCCATCTTTCCATTATTTACCTCTGGCTTAAGGTCGTACTTTGCTTGTGGTAGGTGTTCAGTAAATGTTTGAATGAATGAATAAGTGAATAAGTAAATAAATGTTATCCTCTTAATTGATACTTGCTACCGAGTTTGTCTTTTTTGTCTTCATTTCCTAACTCCTCCTAAATTTCTGCAAGTAATAGTAGAGCGTTCTAAGGTATTATTTCTATGGAATGGCTTATTGTAAGTCACTTAACCTTTTTTTTTTTCTTCTTATGAAACAGTTTTGAGGGAAGACTATGTGGCTCATAAGATACCATTGGGCCCGAAATGTCTCCTTTCTATAACCTACTGAATGTTAACCTGACATGCCACCTGCCCTGAAGCTCTAAGTAGCTTAATGGTCAAAGTCTTAATTTTTGAACATTGAAATAACATCTGAAATTCTGGTTATAGAAAATCTTTGGTTTGTTTATTTTCTTTCACTCTCACAAACCCAATAATCATTTATTTGTTGAATCCAGGCACTGCGGGAATTGGTATTAAAATACCGTGAGGACATCATTAATGTGCGGACAGCAGCAGACCACGTGGAAGAAAAGCTGAAGGCTGAGATACTTTTCCTAAAAGAGCAGATCCAAGCAGAACAGTGTTTAAAAGAAAATCTTGAAGAAACTCTGCAGCTAGAAATAGAAAACTGCAAGGAGGAAATAGGTGAAGATAATAGTGATGTAGTTTAGAATAAGAGTCACTAAATAAAACTGTATTAAAGAAGTAATATGTGACTGTGGAGTCTGGAACAGAGAAAAGCATAGGAAAGAATTTAGTAAGGACTCAGTCCATTTTTTGTAATTTTTAATACAAAAATCAGCCACCATGCCCGACTAATTTTGTGTTTTTAGTAGACATGGGGTTTCTCCATGTTGGTAGGCTGGTCTCGAACTCCCGACCTCAGGTGATCCGTCCGCCTCCAAAAGTGCTGGAATTACAGGCGTGAGCCACTGCACCCAGCCAAAAACTTGTCTGTTTATGAGTTCTGTGGCCTTTTTGGCAATTATTCATAGATAGGAGACTCAGTACTTGAACCCAGACCCAGGGGAACATGATTTGATGGGTGGCAGTTCCCTGCAGAGATGCAGTACATGATCTAGAAGTAGTTTATGGCACAGTAGCCATTTGCATGGACCTGAGCCTAAATATGCTGATTTTTTTGGTGGTAATTTTGAGACGGCAACCCCACAACCCATGTTCAGTATATGTTTGCATCCTTTGGAGGTGTCTAAAATTTTAAAACAGTTTTCATGAATAATAATAGATGAACGCTAATACGTCTCAATTTTTTTTCTTCTAGCTTCCATTTCTAGCCTAAAAGCTGAATTAGAAAGAATAAAAGTAGAAAAAGGACAGGTAAGTCGTGAGTTTCAAATTATTTCAGCAACCAGTGGTTATTTACTGATTCCTATGCTAGACACAACAAATAAAAAATAGTTAAGGCATGGGCCCTGTCTTAAGGAACTTCTGTCTTGTGGGGAAAAGACAACGGGGTAAGTGTGTGATGTGACCGAGAATACCTCGTGTGTCAGGCCACGTTAAACTGAGGAGGTGAGGCTAAGATGTGTCTGTAGCCTGGAGTTGCCTAGTGTAGTGCGAAAATAGACCAGGCATGGTCATAACATGGCATATGCTTAGAGGTACAGTAGAAATATGTATGAAAACATTACAAACAAGAGATGATGTTTTCTAGCTGGCTTAGTCCTCTTAGACATCATCATTACCTTTCATAGTAATCCCATTCAACTTCTTGACCTCATCGTTCCTTGATTTAGAGATTTTCACCTTCACTCTGCCCTCCCTTCCCATACACTGGGCTGAACTTTGCCCAACTGTGTCATCTCACTGCAGCCTAGTTCCTTGACCACAATCTGCCATCTTTCTAGCTCTTCATCCTGCAGGCCTGTCCATCTAAGTATCTCATTCAGGCCTCCAGTTTTTTTCCCTTTTATCTTGGTTGTAACAGCTTCATGGCTTGCTTGCTTTCCCCTAGGTTGTATCTTACTGGCTTGCTTCTTCCCCTCATCTCCCACCACACCCGCCCCCATCTTTGACTCCTTGTCTTACTGCTGCCCTCACTTGACTACTGCTGAACCCTGGACTAGTTCTGCTGTCCCCAGCTGGTGATGCCACCAGACTTTGTGACCCTGCATGCTCATGCTGCCAGACAGGCCACCAGTGTTTCTCATGCAGCCTTTCATGTGTCCTCAATTGCATCTCTTCCATTCGTCAGAGTGGCAATTTCAGTCACCTTTACCTCAGCCCCCTTGCTCAGCAGATGCTGGCCTCACTCCTCAGGCATCAGGCAGGGCCACCTTCAGCTACTGGGCTCCTCAGTTACAGGTTCTCCTTTTATTCCCAGCCTTCTCTTTTTCTTCAGAGAAAATGATGACCTGCTTCTGACCACAGTGTCTCTTTGCATAGGTACTTTGACTGAGTATCTTCAGACTTTTCCAGATGTCCCTTCACAGCTCTTGACTGGTCTTTTTTTTTTTTTTTTTTGAGACAGAGTCTTGCTCTGTCGCCAGGCTGGAGTGCAGTGGTGCAATCTCGGCTCACTGCAACCTCTGCCTCCTGGGTTCAAGCGATTCTTCCACCTCAGCCTTCCAAGTAGCTGGGACCACAGGCACGTGCCATCATGCCCGGCTATTTTTGTATTTTTAGTAGGGACGGGGTTTCACCATGTTGGCCAGGATGCCTTGATCTCTTGACCTTGTGATCTGCCCACCTCGGCCTCCCAAAGTGCTGGGATTACAGGTGTGAGTTGACTGGTCTTTCCCATGATGCATGAACAGGCTCAGGTGTCTCCCATTCAGAGAAAAAGTTTTTCTTTGCACTCCTCTCCCAAGATACCAATGTTTCTCCTTTCCTCTGTTGCCACAGTCTGATCATCTCCACTGCCTGACTTCCCAGTCACCCCTCCACCTGCTGCAGTCTGCTTTCTGCATCCACTTTGCTACTGAGATTGCACCAGAAGAAATGACCAGTGCTCTAAATACATCGCATCCTTTCCACTCCAGCTGCCACTCTGAGTTCAGACTTCACTCTCACCTGGCTTATTGTAACAGCCTAACTTCCTTGCCTCCAAAATCTGTCCCCTTCTAATTCATCCCCATATTGAAATCAAGATGATCTTTAGAAATTATAAACTTGATAGCATCCCAGTCTAGTGGAAAGCCCTCCAGTGGTTCCCTTTAGGTACAGGATCACGTCTATATCCTTGGCCCAGCAAGAGCTCTCCTGCCTCACGGCACCTCTCCGC
Organism: Cacajao melanocephalus; assembly: GCA_963573385.1. Lineage (NCBI taxonomy): Eukaryota > Metazoa > Chordata > Mammalia > Primates > Pitheciidae > Cacajao > Cacajao melanocephalus. The sequence continues at coordinate 79,254 of CAUYLG010016480.1, forward strand.
CTCATGTTGGGAGTCTGTGGCTCCCAACATGCTTGCTGTGCTTGTAGGCAAGCTGAACGTACCACTGTTCCTGCATGCGTTTTTAATGCATGCCATCCATTCCCTCTTACTGGAGTATCTCTCTGCATCTTCTCCCCCATGTCACCCTTGTCTTTCCTCTGTAAAAATATAGGAGTCAAATGTCATCTCCTCAGACCTTTGTAACTTTTCTGGCAGAATTAAATGCTTCTTCCTTCATCCTTTACATGTCTGTTTTCCCTGTTCTCCATCTTGAGGCCTTAGAATATAGTAAGTGCCTAATAAATGGTTAATAAAAGAATAGTTCAGGAAGAATACATAGGAGATTCACAGAGATGAAAGAGAGAGTAGTATTCCAAGGGTAGCCTGAGAGTCTCGGTGTAATTCTCCAGGCTATAGGCTCTTCTAGGCAGTATACTGGGGCCCTAAGGGAGTTTCTCTGAGTTTCAGCTTTTTCCTTTTTCACAGTTGGAGTCCACATTAAGAGAGAAGTCTCAAGAGCTTGAGAGTCTTCAGGAAATAAAGATCAGTTTGGAAGAACAGTTAAAGAAAGAGACTGCTGCTAAGGTAGTATTTTTCTTGGTCATTTAATTTTAAAAAGCAGGACTAAGTGTAGGATCACATGTGTTTAAGAAAAAAATATTGGTGCTTTGAAGTGTCACTTTTTAAAAAGTTGGCAAGATTGTCAGCTTGTGAAAAGAAAAAATATAAACAAATTGATCTATTACGGCTGGGTTAAATCTTTCTGCTAGCTCTGAAGGGTTGTGTCATTGGCTCACTTCAGATAGTAGGCAATCAGGGCCACTGACCAAGCTTGGGCGCTACCTGGTTAGCAGCACTGATTTGAAAATGTCATTCCATTTGATGGATATATCAAATCCAAGGAGAGATTGCATCAAACCAGATTTGCTGCCTAAATTTTGGTTAGTTCTGTTAGAATAAATATGCATGTTGTGGGGGTACTTTCCTAGAAATGGTCTTAGTGAGCTGAGTGGTCAGACCTTGAAGTGCAAACAGTGTTGTTTAACTGCTTGTTTTGAGAAAGGCTCCCACACATCCTTCTCAAGTTTTCCGTTTGAGAGACTGGGGATAGCTGGGGCTGCCTGGGGCATATTCACTGTTTCCTGGTGGATGCTTGACTATTCAGATTGTCAAGAGGATATCCTGTTGTATCCCTGTTGCTGTGACAGACACTGATCTTAGCAGCTGTGTTTTGATGATGATAGCCAGTCACCAGCCGCTGCGGGTGGGGGTTGCAGCACTTTAATCCATTTCTTCCTCTGGCTTTCATACCCAGTTAATCTTAGGACCTAGAGCATGTTTTCTAGACAGCTTGCACCCTTGCCTTATAGAGGAAGAGACTGGTAGTATATAGGAGTGTGATGGATACCCACCCACCTTTCTGCTGTAGCAGTAGGTAACTACAAGTTACTAGATTTCCTGATTCTGACCTTTGCTCTTTGGCATTAATCTTCATTCAAAACTTGTATTTTTTAGGCCACCGTTGAACAACTAATGTTTGAAGAGAAGAACAAAGCTCAGAGATTACAGACAGAATTAGATGTCAGTGAGCAAGTCCAGAGAGATTTTGTAAAGCTTTCACAGACCCTTCAGGTGAGGTATTTGGGGAACCACAGAGCATGAAGGCAGTTTTAGGGGACAGAACCTTGCTGATCCCTGACTTGACCACTGGCAGTAGATAGAGATTTAGAGACTATGGCTGCTTCTACCTCCACCCCAAATGTCTGCCTCATCATTCACGCCAGAAACCTGAGGTGTTCTTCAGACTTGGCCCCCCTTTTTTTCCTCTATACCTGCCAATTTTGCCTCCTTATGAGTAAAGTATAAACTCCTTAGCATACCATGTAAGACTCTTCCCAGCCAGGCCTACCCCAGTGTTTTGCTTCTCTCTCTGTCTTGTTTTATACTCTCACGTTTAACTACTTATGGTTCCTCATCCACAGCATGGTGTTCCATCTGGTAAGCATCTTTGTCTCATCCCTTCCTGACTCTTTCCTTTCAAGGCTCAGCATAGATGTGTCCTCTCCATGGAGCCCTTCAAGGTCCCTGAGCTGGGCTAAAGTGCCTCCTTCCCTCTGCCATGCTCCTTCAGCACTCTATGAATACCTGTAATGAGATAATGACATTAAGAACATTGTCCCAATGGAACTGTAGATTCTTAAGGGTCAGGAGTCAGGTCTCATTTGTCTCCATAATCCTAACAAGGTACACTTTAAAATCCTAATCTGGGCTGGGCACGGTGGCTCACACCTGTAATCCCAGCACTTTGGGAGGCTGAGGTGGGAGTTAAGGACCAGCCTCGCCAACATGGAGAAACCTTGTCTCTACTAAAAATACAAAAATTAGCCACGGCTAGGAGTGGTGGCTGACTCACGCCTGTAATCCCAGTACTTTGGCAGGTGGATCACCTGAGGTCAGGAGTTCGAGACCAGTCTGACCAATATGGTGAAACCCTGTCGCTACTAAAAATACAAAAATTAGCCAGGCGTGATGGCACATGCCTATAGACCCAGCTAGTAGGGAGGCTGAGACAGGAGAATCGCCTGAACCCAGGAGGTGGAGGTTGCAGTGAGCTGAGATCACACCATTGCACTCCGGCCTGGGTGAAAAGAGCAAAACTGTCTCACAAAAAAATAAATAAAAAATAAATCCCAGTCTGTTACACAGTAACTTTGGGGAATAATTTAAAACATTTTAATTGTTCTTGTTGTCTCCCTTTGATGTGACTGCTACTCTGGTAAGTTAAATCTGCTGCATCTCAGCTAAACCAGTCAAAGTTCAGAAAGTCTAGGCAGGAGCCACCTGTACTCATCTCACCATTGTTTCTTCAGGTGCAGTTAGAGCGGATCAGGCAAGCGGACTCCTTGGAGAGAATTCGGGCAATTCTGAATGATACTAAACTGACGGACATTAACCAGCTCCCTGAGACATGACACCCTGATGGCAGGATTCTAGCCTGCACTTCGGGTTTTTAACTCATCTTTAGAGCAACATTAATTATTATTTAACTCTTACCTGAAGAAAGAGAAGTCACAACAAAAGGAAGACTAGAGAAATGCTTACTTCTAGAGGGAGAAGACTGTGCAGCACAGGAAACAGCAAACAGTGGGGTGATCTGCAGCCAAGAGACCTTCAAATGGGAACACTAATGAGATTCCAGGCTTGATTCCAACAGGCGTGGGATCAGATTTGGTGATGGAAAAAGTGCTGTTTCCTTACCTGCTTTCTCCAACATAGATTTTTGGAACACATTTCCCTACCCTAAAGCGACATCCCAGTAGTGTTTGGAATTTTCTGTTCATAGATATTGGAAGAGAGAATTTGCTTTATCTGTTGTCTAGAGCTCATCAGTAACAGCATTCAGTTAGCAGACAGAGGTGTGTAATATGCTGTATGAATATTTTATATTAAAATATGAAGGTTTGAGAGCAGGCCATTGGCTACTGACTGTATTTCCCTTGCTCAGTACATTTTTGTTTTCCTTTTACTATTTTATCTTGTTTTGGAGGACCTTAAATGCTACTGAAACTTACCTGAGAACCATAGGACTGTGGCAGACAAAACTAATTCAGGAAGTGAATTAATTATGAGGATCTGAAAACTTGGTTGGGGCCATATATATATATATATATATATATATATATATATATATATATATATAAGTTGTTGAACGTTAAAGGAAAAGCACAAGAAACTTTGGAAGCACTTTTTCTGCAAACTTAGATGATCTTCATGGGCCCACAGGTACCAGGATAAAGCCAAATTGGTACCATCTACTCTTTAGAAGTGTTTCAGTCTAGTCATTGGATCAGTGAAAAACATTAATAAAACTAGCTTTGTCTGACAGCCTCTAGTATACATTTACAAATCTGCTGATTTTTCCAACTTGGTTCATTAGGCTTAAGTACTACTTGTTTCAAATGTGTCAAAAACAAAAATGGTAACTAGGTTGACAGATATTTTGTATTTTTCTTCTTTTAAATTCAGATCTGGAATGTAAGTAACAATGCTTCTGGAAAGCCAGTTAGAATATTGATCAATTTGGAAATCTGCCTTGTCATTTTACAAGAGGTTAGATTCCTTTACTGTGTGAAGAAAGCCTCAATGAAACAGGTCTTTGCCATAACTTGATGATTGAGTGCTACAGAAAGCACAAAGAAGTGATTCATGTTCACCAGTACCTGCTGAGTACTGTCCCAGGAATATCCAGTGGATGGATGGCTACACTGTTTAATTCATCATCCAGATGGTTCAAAGGTAAAATGGTTTTCAAATAATTTTTGAGATTGGTTGCATCACAGCAGGGTACCTGAAAGAGGCTTCTGGGAGTTAGTGCACTAGGTAGATTGTTTTGTTCACATAAAGCAACCATCCACCGTCAACTTAAATTGTCTTTGTTATAAATAAGGTCACTGTGGACTTGCCCTAAAGATCTTCTGTACTTCTGTCTTCCATAGGACAAATGATAAGTACTACATACCTCATCTCTTGGGTTATTATTGTAGTCTTGCATTCATGATTATGAATTTAAAAATAAATGCTAATTATGGAAATAGTACTAAAGGCTTGCCGTGCATGAAACATTATTTTAATTGGTTTAAAGTCCCTTTATAAAGAGTGCTACATGGTTTAGATAAAGCAAACACATAACTATTGAGTTACAGGGGATTTTTATTAATTATAAAATGCAATCAATTTAAATTACGTAGGTTTAAGACTAGTCACTTGGATAAGCCCTCAAGCAAATTTGTCTCCAGATTATTAAAATTAGTGCTGTAAATCAGGGTGGGCAATTCATAGCCTTTCTGAACTGACTGAACTATAGCTTGCAGTGAAGTGTTCTGCTGAGATTGAGTACCTTACAGATATTTTTTTCTAGAATATGGTACTGGGCAATAAAATCACAACTTAGGGAACGGTTAGTGGTTTCTACTGTGGCAAATGCAAACTATTGGAATTCACTTTATTGAGAAAAATATTGTAGAAAAACCCAAACTGAGACTCTAGATTTTGTTTAACAATGTGTTTCTGGTATGAAACAAAACTACTGTGACCCTGTCCAGGTAGGAAACAATTCTTTCAACTGGATTTTCAGCATAAATGGGGACTGATTTAGAAGGCAGGATTTAGCTCTTCTAGGCAAAAGAAAAGATCAGTTGGGTTTCATGAGTGTTCCTGTGCTTATATTCAGTCTGTGCATACATGTTCTCACGCATGTCTAACCTGATTTACCTCTTACTTGTAACCTACTTTATGTGGTTTTTAATTGGCAGTCACTCAGCCATTTCTAAGCAGGTACAGTACTACCTTTCAGAACTCATTGGCAAGTATGAAAAAAAGAAAGAGAACTGAGGACAAAGTCACATTCTGCATACTAATCATCTATTTTTTTCTCCCTTTAAGGTGCTAAACTTGCACCTTATGTCCACTCAATAACAAGTATTGTAACATAGAGCACAGCCTCACTCAGCTCTGAAAGGTAATACTGCCTGTGAGGAAGTGAGCCAGCAGTGGCCTTTGCAGTTGTGGATCTTGAGCTCTGCTCTCAGCAAACTTCAGGTGTAACCATTTGTTAACTGTACTGAAGGTGTGTCCTTAAGAAGGTGTTCAAATTAAAAAAGCTGCTGCCGAGTACACTGTGTGGTCTTTTCCTTTGAATCCTAGGGTTTTAACCCTCTTCAGAGTCATATTTCTGGTGCTACTTGAAAACACAGCTCTTATTCTTGCTCAAATCTGGAGAAAACTCAACAGGGCTCAGGGAGGTTCTGGCAGTGTAGAGTGAAATAATCCTGAGTCCTTGCTGAATACCACTGTAGGCTTGAGTTATAAAGCACATTCCAATTTTAAATAAAAGCATTTATTGAATAATTATAAAACAAACAAAATACTTAAAAAGATGAAAAACCACACCAAAGATCATTCAAAATGCCTTTTTATAAATGAAATGATGCTACCTGTTTGTTTTACAATATGGGTTTAAGCCTTCAGTGATGTTCACTTCAGGTGTGATTCAGCTCCTGGTGGTGTCAGAAGTTAACATGATTGCGGATATCATTGATTTGCTTCACCATTTCCCTTATGTGTTCACCCCTGTAAAATCGTAAAGTCACTTACTTTTGGAAATATAATAAACCATTTGTATGGATTCTTAAGAATTGAAACTGGTAATACTGAAATATCTAAGAACTGCTTTGCCAAAATTAACAGCTGAAGGTTTCAGATGCATAGCAATAGTGTTAACTATTCATTTAAGATGGCAAACAGTGATGCTAGTACTGGAAATATTTTTGAACATAATTGTAAAATACCTTTGGCCACACAACAAAATCATGTTATTGGAAGGTCATAATCTTCAGTTCTCCCACTACAGTTATTTCTTAAGTCCCTATGTATCATGTGGCTCTCGTCCCAGTAATTACATGACATGCAAATACCAAGATTCAGGTTTCTATTAAGACAGAGGTTGATTGTGGTATACTGTAAAGGAAAAACTCTTCAGTAATAGCTGATTGGAAGTATTTACTTACTCTTCCTTCAGGATGGACTGAATGCACTTTCGCTGGTAGGCACTGAGAGTAATGGTGGGTTTCTGAAGACTCAACACCTTCTCCATCTTTCGCTGTTGATAGTCTTTTTTCATAGTAACCTTAGGTATCAAAAATAGATATTCTGGCAATGGTTTGCCACACATTTTCACACTATCTTTTTGAATCTGCTCTTTTTACATTTTTGTAAAATTTTCTGTAGAATAAGTGCTTTAAGAAAAATTACCAAATTTAGCTACTTTGCATCTATTCCTACCTGTTTGATGGCGTTGCCCAAATGTCGAAGTTGATCAGGTATTAGCTGTAATTCTTTCTTCATGTCTCGCTCACTATCAGAGAGAACTGGGAGCTGAGAGTGAAAACTGTGAAGTACTCTTTTCATCCTTCAGAAAAGGCAAGCACACATCTCAACTTAAGGTCTCTGCTAATTAGGAGAAACATAATCACAAATCTCATAATTCATGAATCTGGTGTCTGGGAAGTAGGCCCCATAGGAAGGGCTAGGGGAGGGCATCATGTTTCCCCCAACATGTACTTCAGAGGAAAGGTAGGGGGATCAATTCAGTCCTGCAGGTATGTAAGCACCTGCCAATGCCCATTTTCTTAAATATCACTGTTAGTACTGAGTAAGGTAACTAAATGTTACGCAGCCCACTGACCTGTTCATGATATCCTCTTGTTTTTCCTTGGCTTCCTCATATTTGTCAGCTAAACGCTCAGCCATTTCCCGCAGACTTTTCCTAATGACATAAGAAACAAGAGACTCTTGAGGTCCACACCTTGATGTTGAAACCAACTAACATGGCTCAGAATCTTAGGGGGAAGAATATGGTTCCAGTCTTACTAACTTATGTTTTCATCTCATTTTTGACACTTACCTCTCCTCTCGACAATAATTGAGATCTTGTAATTGTTTCTTTTTTTGTTCACATAATAATTTGACCCTTCAAGAACAAAAAGAAATAGAGTTTAATCAGAAGCCAGGTCTAGGCTATGACACAGCCATCAGCTGCCAGCCAGGGATTAATGGTTTGTGAACAAAGGACATCATACCTCCGTTGAATCTCCTCCTTTGCCAAGTCCTGTTTAAGAATGTACTGTTCTCTGAACACCTGGGTGGCTCTGCTGATGAGCTGAAGACATTCTTCAGGAGGAGGGGCTATGTCCTTTTCAGAAGATCTTAAAAACAAAAGTTTCTACCTTTATTTTCCTTAGCTAAGTAAAACAACTGAATATAGACTCAAGTCACAGGTGCTTTTCAAACTTTTTATATTTTGTATTTCTTTGAGATGGAGTTTCACTCTGTTGCCCAGACTAGAATGCAGTGGTATGATCTCGGCTCACTGCAACCTCTGCCTCCCAGGTTCAAGTGATTTTCCTGCCTCAGCCTCCCCAGTAGCTGGGATTACAGGTGCCCACCACACCTGGCTAATTTTTGTATTTTTAGTAGAGACAGGGTTTCACCATGTTGGCCAGCCTGGTCTTGAACTTTTGACCTCAGGTGATCTGGCCGCCTCGGCCTCCCAAAGTGCTGGGATTACAGGTATGAACCACCATGCCTGGCATTACTTATTTTTTTAACACTTCCTATTTATCATTCTGAGGTGCCACTTCCCCCTACCCCATTCACTAACTGATTAAATATATCCAGTTTCTTCCAAATCCACCACAGTAAAAAGGAGATGAAACAGATGAGGACAGAACGGATGCACAGTAATTATGAAGACGGAAGAGAACCCATTCATAAAACCGCTATGCCCAAGGTTGCATACTTCAAAAATGCTGGATTGGCAACATTACGTTGCAAAATGCTTCTAATATGCTTTTCAAAGGAATCTGGGGTTTCAGCCAGAATACGGAGGGGAGACTCTGCCACTTCAACATCTTCTCGAGTACAAAGCAGAGGAGGAGACGCTGGATGCACTGTACTTCTGCAAAATAGATAAGTAAATTGAAGCCTACCATGGAGTGATTTACTGTATTACAGAAAAGCAGAAACCACATTGATCCAGAACTTTCAGAATATAAAAATAAGGTGTTACTTTTGTAAAAGTGCAAGAATGCATGTTTTCCACCTTGAAAAGGTCACTTTGGGAAGCTACACCCTTACTCTTCCAATGCCCTCATCTGTCAAAGCAGTTCTGATTGCCATTTCAAGTTATTTTTTAAAAGATCAGGGAAGCACAAAAACATAAACCCATCATGAATTCTGGCAAAGGACTTAAGAGCCAGTTTATAAGCCAGAGCCACAAACATAAATCACTTAACTGTTAGGTTTAGAGTTGACCAAAACCAATATTAAGCCTGGTAACTGCTGTATATACCATATTGGTTCTATATAATTTGATTTTTAAAAACCATTCACTCAAGTGCAAATACTCAAGAACACTTCAGAAAGAGCTTAAAAGATCTCCCAAACTTTGGCAGCATGTTAAGTAACTTACTCTGAAGGCAGCAATTCAAATGTGAAAGTTTGGTCAGGCGTGGTGGCTCAAGCCTGTAATCACAGCACTTTGGGAGGCCGAGGTGGGTGAATCACTTGAGATCAGGCGTTTGAGACCAGCCTGGCCAACGTGGTGAAACCCCGTCTCTATTAAAAATACAAAAATTAGCTGGGTGTGGTGGCGCACATCTGTAATCTCAGCTATTTGGGTGGCTGAGGGATAAGAATTGCTTGAACCCAGGAGGCGGAGGTTGCAATGAACTGAGATCACACCACTGCACTCCAGCCTGGGTGACAGAGCGAAACAGTCTATTTAAAAAAAAAAAAAAAAAAAAAAAAAAGTGAAAGTTTGTTAAATAGCATTACTTTATAGACAACTTGTATTTCAGGGAGTTGGCAGAAATATTATTTGAAAGTATCTAGATAATTGGCTGGGCGTGGTGGCACACGCCTATAATCCCAGCACTGTGGGAGCCCAGGCAGGCGGATCATCTGAGGTCAGGAGTTCGAGACCAGCCTAACATGGCAAAACCCCGTTCCTACTAAAAATACAAAAATTAGCTGGGCATGGTGGCATGCACCTCTAATCCCAGCTACTAGGGAGACTGAGGCAGGAGAAATGCTTGAACCCAGGAGGCGGAAGTGGCAGTGGGCCAAGATCACGCCACTGTACTCCAGCCTGGGCAATAGCACAAGACTCTGTCTCAAAAAAAAAAAAAGTATTTGGATAATTAATGTTTATTTTTCCCCTTTGGGATTCATATTTATTCTGAAGTCACCTAGTGTGAGTAGGTTTTATTTTACTAAATGTACTGGGGGTCTTTAAAAAGTATGCTGAGGCAACTGGCAAGTAGGCAATTTTTTCTCCAGTGATTATATTTGTTTGGTCTTGCTAGTTTTTAGTGCCTTTAGTATAAATAACACAAAACTGTATTTCTTTCTTTTTGCATCCAAATAGTATAACTTATCAACCTTCAAACAGTATGGAAGATCCTCTAAGTATGGTAAACTACTGCCAGTATTTGGCATTTATGTCAGCATCTAGAAATACATGCTTTCAATAGTCAAGGGGTGGGAGTGGTGTCTAATGTCTGAAGTTCCAGTGACTTTTGTTTTTGGTACTCCTATTCCTGCATTTATATAACTCAGAATGACCTTCCAGGGCTGTTGGAAAAGGAATATAGTGATTATAGCTTAATTATCTGAGTTTCTTAAAGGAGAAAGGACTAAGAGTTCAGCTTTTTTTTTTTTTTTTTTTTTTTTTTGATGTAGTCTTGCTCTGTTACCCAGGCTATAATGTAGGGGCGTGTTAACAGCTAACGGCAACCGCGTCCTCC
>CAUYLG010016481.1:0-58631 GCA_963573385.1 Cacajao melanocephalus
AAAAGGTGGCCGTGGAGATGTCGATGAGGAAACGAGATGGAGAGAGGCCCACACGCTCCGGGGGCCACCTTGTCTTCTCTTCTCCTTCTCCCCGGCCCTCCCCACATTGGCCAGAAGCCCGTCCTCCGCACTTCCCCGCTGAGCCCAGGTGTGTGCACCAGGCCCTGCTGCCCTCCTGCCTCTGGTCCGTTCTGGTCTCTGACCCTTCCTTCCCCTGCTGCCTGCTGGGTGCTCTCCAGTGGCTCCTGAAGCGCCCATAGGACAAAGCCCAAACCCTCCCCACTGCCCACCCCCGGCCCCCATGGCTCCCATGCCCCTCCCCGCCCGGCCGGCCCACCTGCACTCTGGTGGCACTGGCTGTCCCCTCCTCTGTGCCTCTGCTTGGGTGCGCTTCCCTCTGTTGAGGTCCCCACCCCAACTTGTCCTCTGGACAAACTTCCTCTCAGCTTTAGCTGTAGAATCACCATGGCCAGTATTGCAGCGGAAACCACTTGTGACTCCAGAGTACCAGGTGACGCATGCCATCAGCATACATATACACTGGGTTTCAGAAACTTACTACAACACTTTTTTTGTATTGATTACATGTTGAAATGATATTCTGGAAATACATCATTAAAAAATATTCTACCAGTTTTTCTCTTTTAAAAAATGTGTCTATGGCCAGGCGCAGTGGCTCACTCCGGTAACGCCAGCACTTTGGGAGGCTGAGGCAGCTGGATCATGAGGTCAGGAGATTGAGACCATTCTGGCCAACATGTGACACCCTGGGTGGAAAAAAAATTAGCCAGGTGAGGTGGCATGCGCCTGTAGTCCCAGCTACTCAGGAGGCTGAGGCAGGAGAATCGCTTGAACCTGGGAGGCGGAGGTTGCAATAAGCCAAGATAGCGCCACTGCACTCCAGCCTGGGCGACAGAGTGAGACTCTGTCTCATAAAAAACAAAAAACAAAACCAAATAAAAAATCCCAAACAAGTGTCTGGAAATCAAAAATCACAGCTGTGGCTTGCGTGGTGTTGCTGGTTTACTTCTTCCATCTCACTTGCTCTCTGGCCGCTGGACTCTGAGCAGTCTCTGTTGTCCTTCTGGCCTGTATCCCAGTGCCTGGCACTGCCTGGGCACACAGCAGGGGTGCCAGGCATGTTTATTAAAGGAGAGTGCCTGGGGCTCCTTGATCTGCACCCACCCTCAGTGAGTGTGTGGGCGTGCCTGAGAATGGGGCCCTCACTTGGCTGCAGCTGTGTGTGTGTGTGTGTGTGTTTTTAAATTTAAATTTTATTTTATTTTACTGAGACAGAGTCTTGCTCTGTTGCCCAGGCTGGAGTGCAGTGGCGCAATCTTGGCTCACTGCCACCTCTGTCTGCTGGGTTCAAGAGATTCTTCTGCCTCAACCTCCCATGTATCTGAGACTACAGGCACATGCCACTACGCCTGGCTAAGTTTTGTATTTTTAGTAGACAGGGCTTCACCATATTGGCCAGGCTGGTCTCAAACTCCTGACCTCATGATCTGCCCGCGTCGGCCCCACAAAGTGCTAGGATTACAGGTGTGAGCCACAGCACCTGGTCGGGTTTTTCTTTTTTATTTTGTGAGATGGGGTCTTGCTCTGTCACCCAGGCTGGAGTGTAGTGGTGTGATCTTGGCTCGCTGTGACCTCTGCGTGTTGGGCTCAAGCGATCCTCTGCCTTCGCTTCTCAAGGAGCTGGGACTGCAGGTGCGCACCACCACGCCCAGCTAAGTTTTTGCTATTTTTGGTAGAGCTGGGGTTTTGAAATGTTGCCCAGGCTGGTCTGGAACTCCTGAACTCAAGTGATCCACCCTCCTCAGCCTCCCAGAATGCTGAGATTGTAGACGTGAGCCCCTGTGCCCAGCAGGCTGCAGCTGTTCCACATGAGTGTGCACGTGTGTACTGGGCAGGGCACTGGCGGTGGGTGGGTGGGTGTTCTCCTGCCTTGCAGGCAGCACATCCTTTCTGGAGTCCCTGGGAACTTCAAAGCAGGAATAGAATGTTCAGAGGCAGCAGCGATGTCCTGGTTCCTGTTGGCTTTGTAGGCTAAGAAACCTAAATCCGGTCACTTTTCTGCACTCAGCATTGTGTTTTTAAACAAAGCTTTGGCTTGGCTTATGTTTCATTTACAAAAGTGATAGGTAGCTGGGGAGTTGATAAAATAGCAAAGTTTATTCTCAGGCGATGAACAGACCAGCCCTGTGTCTGCTGCCTGCTGTGCTAACCCTGGGATTTATTGATCTCTGGGGTGCTAGGTGGAGCCACAGCCTAGCAACTAAAGTTACATGACAATTTGTGCTGGAGAAGAGGCAGGAGCTCTGGGAAGAAGGTGATGTCTTGTTGGAGTCTGCTGTGTCCCCGCAGTGCCAGCTCAGCACCCTGGCTGGGTGAGAACAGGCCTCCTCGGGCTACCTGCCTGGACACTCAGGAAGACGCCTGCCCATGTGCTGCCCTGAGCTGCACCAGACCCAAGTCAGGAGAACCAGCCTGTGAGCTCTGGCTTTGGGTCCTGATGCTGGGCCAGGGGCGTTATCCCTTCCTTGAGAAAGCTGGGAAGCTGAGGTTGGGGTTGTCATGGCAACCAGGCCATCAATCGCCTAGCTCAGCACCGTCAGGGGTGTCAGACGTCCAGGACTTCCTACACAGGGGTCCCCGTGACAGAGTGGATAGGCCACAACCCTGCTAGACCATCCCCAGGGCAAACAGACGCAACCCACTGGGCTGTGGGGTCAAGGTTAGACACACTCTTCAAGAATGGAGTATCATCAGAAGAAATGAGGGCAGACGCTCTGGAAGAGGAACTTGAGACAAGAATCACTGCACATCCTTGGTTATTTCCTGGCGAGAAAAAACATTTTGAGAACTCCAGGGAAATTTGAACATGAACTTGTATGAAGATGTCCTTGACCTAAATTGGTTTCCTGTAACCATGGTGATATGATGACAGAGATAAACGTCACCTGGTAATGCAGGCTGGAGTGTTTGGGGACAGAATGCCAGGTTGTCCACAATTTATTTTTTCCTTTGAGACAGGGTCTTGCTCTGTCGCCCAGGCTGGAGTGCAGTGGTGCAATCATGGCTTACTGCAGCCTTAACCTCCTGGGTTCAAGCGATCTTCCCACCTCGGCTTCCTGAGTAGCTGGGGCTACAGGCCCGTGCCACCATGCCTGGCTAATTGTTGTATTTTTTTTAGAGATGGAGTCTTACCATGTTGCTCAAGTTGGTCTTGAACTCCTGGACTCAAGGGATCCACCTGCCTTGGCCTCCCAAAGTGCTGGGATTACAGGCATGAGCCACCATGCCAGGCCCATAATTTGAGAGGGTTCAGTCAAAAAGAATAGGTCAAGAAAACACACAGCAAAACGTCAACCTGGGCCCATTCTGGATACTGGGTGGTGGGTGTCCGCTGCACTCTTTCTTCACTTCTGTGTATTCAGAAACACAGGCTGCAAGAAAAGCTGAGGTCAGGGGTCTGGGGGCTTCTCCCGAGGTCGGGGGTCTGGGTGTCTTCTCCTGAGGTCGAGGGGTCTGGGGGTCTTATCCTGAGGTCCGGGGTCTGGGGGTCTTATCCTGAGGTCGGGGGTCTGGGGAGCTTCTCCAGTGTGGACCTTATGGATGCCCAACAAAAACCAAACCAAACCAAACCCTTTGGATTTGTGGTTCTTCAACTGGATTGAACTTGGCAAATGTCTACCAAGGGCCATTCTGTTGCAGGCAGAGTTAAACGCAGCAGGGCTTTGGACCAGCGCTTCTCCACCATGTGTGTGTCAGGGCCTCGGGGAAGTTGGTGAAACGTGGGGGGTGACTCAGGGGCCTGGGCAGCCTCCTGCATTTCTAGCCAGCTGTGAGTGATGTCCTGCTCCTCCAGGACCACACTGCAAGGGGCAGAGTGCAGCCCTTTGGGAGCCAGTGGGGGTGGGGGTGGGGGCTGGAGGCTCTGCACTCCTGTAGACCTGGGGTGGGATCCCTGCTTGGGCGCAGATGAGCTAGGAGACCCGGGCAAGGGGCCTGACTTCTCTAAGCCTTGGTTTCACTACGAACAGGGACCCATCAGAATTCACTGTGAGGTCTGGATACAGGGACATGTGCAAATGCACAGAGCCCAGGGAGGAAAAGGGTCCCCTGGGAAAAGCCCGTACATCCCCAGGCTGCCCAGAACCTATGCAGGGTCTGGAAAGAGACGGGTCTTCTCCAGACCCAAGTCCCCATCTGAGGGCACCAGCATTATGGTCACGTAACCACCAGTTATGTTCATATAACTAAAGGGAACTGTATTCATTTATTTTTTTGAGACAGAGTCTCGCTGTGTTGCTGAGGCTGATCTCAGCTCACTGCAACCTCTCTGCCTCCCAAGTTTAAGCGATTCTCCTGCCTCAGCCTCCTGAGTAGCTGGTATTACAGGCATGTGCCACTATGCCTGGCTAATTTTTGTATTTTTAGTAGAGATGGGGTTTTACCATGTTGGCCAGGCTGGTCTCGAACTCCTGAGCTCAAGTGATTCGCCCGCCTTGACCTCCCAAAGTGCTGGGATTACAGGCATGAGCCACCATGCTCGGCTAGGAAACCATATTGAAAGAAATAAAAGATGGGCCGGGTGCGGTGGCTCACGTTTGTAATCCTAATGCTTTGGGAGGCTGAAGGAGGTGGATCACAAGGTCAAGAGATCGAGACCATCCCGGCCAAAATGGTGAAACCCCATCTCTACCAAAAATATAAAAAAAATTAGCTGGGTGTGGCGGCAGGCACCTCTACTCCCAGCTACTTGGGAGGCTGAGGCAGGAGAACTGCTTGAACCCGGGAGGTGGAGATTGCTGTGGGCCGAGATCGCGCCGCTGTACTCCAGCCGGGCGACAGGGTGAGACTCTGTCTAAAAAAAAAAAAAAAAAAAAAAAAAAGATAGTACGACGACAGTGTTTTCATCAAATAATACCAATAGGTGTTACTTTGAAAAGGAACCAAATAGAGATATTGATGTTAAAAAGCACGGTAACTGAAATCAGACATCACCCAAGAGTGACATTCCCCTCCATTGCTCAGTTATGGTGGGACGTGATCTGATGAAGGACCGAGGGCAGGCAGGCACCAGAGGCCAGTGAGGGCTGCTGTGGGTGCCACAGGAATGGCACCTTCTAAAAGGAAACACGGACATCCTCTGCCAGCCCAGTCTCTCAGGAACCTCACAGACACCCTCCCACCAGCGGGGACAGGCAAAACATAACCCACAATCCATAGTGGAAAGAGTCCATGTTCATGAAATATCTAGAAAGTGCTGGCTGCCAGGTGCTGGTGGGAGGGGAACAGGGCTGACTGCTCCGTGGGTGCAGGCCTTCTGTTGGGGTGATGAAAATGACTGAAGTAGATGGAATGGTCTCACAGCACTGACTACTAAACGCCACTGAACCGCACATGTGAAAAAATGATTATGCCGCTGGGCGCGGTGGCTCACGCCTGTAATCCCAGCACTTTGGGAGGCCAAGGTGGGCGATCACTTGAGGCCAGGAGTTCAAGACCAGCCTGGGCCAACATGGCAAAACCCCATCTCTACTAAAAATACAAAAATTAGCTAGGTGTAGTGGCGCATGCCTGCGATCCCAGGTTCTTGGGAGGCTGAGGCACAAGAATTGCTTGAACCACGGAGGTGGAGGTTGCAATGAGCTGAGTTCACACCACGGCACTCCAGCCTGCCTCAAAAAAAAAAAAAAAGGTTATGTGAATTTCACCTCCATTTAAAAAATGTTCTTGGCTTTTTTCTTTCAGCATTTTGAGTGTCTCATCCCCACCTTCAGCCTATTTTTTTTTTTTTCTGATGAGAAGCCAGAAAAAATATCCGACGTAATCAGGTTAAAAAAATCTCAGTCTTACGGGGGTTCTCACACGTGATGAGTCATTCTTCCCTGGCTGCTTTGAAGTTTTTTCTTTCCACATTTTGGCTGTTTGGGGTGGTGGAGGGTGTGCAGTGACTTAGATGCGTGCACTGTTTTTGATCAGCGTACACATCTAAAAACTCCACACACTCCACGGAAGATAAACTCAAAGTTGCCAAGTTTTTGGCCACTTTTTTTTGAGTATTTTTTCTCCTCCAGTCCCGCCGTGTGCGTGCTGGGGCACTGATGAGACGCATTTCTGAGGCTCTGCTCATCCACCTTTTTTTTCAGATCACATAATTTCTATTAATCTGCAAATGTGCTCTCTTCTACCCCCTCAAATCTACAATAACTGAAATCAAAAATTCACTAGACTCGACTCTAGTATTTTTTATTTTGGTTACTGTGCTTTTTAACATCTGTTATCTGTTTGGTTCCTTTTAAAAATAACTCTTGGTATTATCTGATGAGACACTGTCTTGCAATTTTCCTGCCCCAGCCTCCCCGGCTAATGTTTGTATGTTTAGAGATGGGTTTCACCGTGTTGCCCAGGCTGGTGTCAAACTCCTCAACTCAAGTGATCCACCTGCCTCGGCCTCCCAAAGTGGAGGGATTATAGGTGTTGAGCCACTGTGCCTGCCCCATCTCTTATTTCTGTAAATATGGTTTCCTTTAGTGATGTGAACTTGAACTCTGTCTGCCACCATCAGCACCTGTGTGGCCTCAAAGGCAGTCTGTTGCCCCTTTTCTCCCTGGGTATGACACTCTTGTTTCTTTGAATGTCTTAACTTTTTTTTTATTGAAAACTGGACATTTTTGATAATACATTATAACCGATTTCCCTCTTCCCCTAGGGCTTTTTTCTTTTTCTTTTTAAAGACCTTGTCTCATTTTGTTGCCCAGGCTGGAGTGCAGTGCTGTGATCACAGCTCACTGAAGCCTTGACCTCCCAGGTTCAAGCAGTCCTCCTGCCTTAGCGCCGCAAGTAGCGGGACTATAGGTGCACACCACGATGCCTAAGTTTTGTATTTGTTTTTTTTTTTTTTCGTAGAGACAGGGTTTCACCATGTTGCCCAGGCTGGTCTCAAACTCCTGGACTCAAGCGATTTGCCCGCCTAGGCCTCCCGAAGTGTTGAGATTACTGGTGTGAGCCGCTGCGCCCGGCCCAGGGTTTGTTTTAGTTTGCTTGTTCAGTGTCTGTGGATTTGTCTGGGATCCAATAGGTGAAAAAGTTGTTTCGGGGAACGTGTGCCCGTAAAGACTGTGCCATGCTTGTATTCTGCTTGCCCGACACTGACCACACCCACTGCCAACACCCAGAACAGGCTCTGTCTGTGGGTGCCAGCCCACCTGTGCCTGTCTCACCCTCACTGCCGTCAGTTTCTGGGCTGCAGCAGGGGGTCTCCACCCGGGACACTGGTACTTCTCCGCTCACCGTCATGAGCGAAGGCCTGAGAGCGGATGTCCCAGGCACCGCCATCAGCACCTGTGCGCGGTCAGGCCTGCTTCCAGCACTCGGAGAAGGTCCGCTGAGTGGCCCCACCAGCTCTGCCAGTGGCAGACACACGGTGACGAGACTGGTACCCAGAGTCTTGTTTTCAAACCCAACCAGCACCAACATCTTCCAAATCCTGCTTCGATATAACAGCTCCCAAAGAGGCCTGTTTTTACACACACTGAAAGTCAACATCAAATACAAATCAGAGGGCAAAGACTTTTTTAATTGGACTTGGCTTTGACAGTACTGACAAACCCTGCAGACACTAGTACAATTTGATCATAAACAAAGTCCTTGCCAGCACAGTCCAGCAAATTCAGAGAAAACACACACAGAAGTTAAAAGACAGCTCGGTTCATCTTCCGGCACCTGCAACTGTTTCCAGACTTTCTGTGTAGTCTTCTTTGTGCTTTCAGTTGAGTAAGAGTCAGAGAGGATAACAAACCTGTAAAGTCAGATCCCTAACTGTACAAAATTGACCAGACTATGGACAAGGGGAATCGTCATTTTACAAAATATTATTAAGATCACCAGCATTAATTTAAATTATTTCCTTTTCTGGACTTCCAAGTCCACTTGGCAATTTTACTTAGGAAAATATCATGCTTAAATAGAAAACTGGTAGTCTAAACACATTTTCTTTATGTGACATATCTTGTGCGCATATGTAATGAGAATTTTTAAAAAATTGTTTTCTTCCTGCAGCCAAAACATAGGCATTAAAAATAAGTGACTGTAAACCTAGGTCACTTACTCATAAAAAGGAGTAAGTGAGGAGAGTGAGAGAAGGAGCAATAGAACCCAAGAAGCACCCTGTCACTCCCAGCCGGGACCTCACAGGCGTGATTTTGATAGGAGGTGCGTTTCTAGGACGTTCACTGCTTCCTCAGAGTAGACAGATAGTATAAAAATGCTAGGAAGAAACATTCCTGCAATAGTCTGCAGAACAATTGTGCCAGTTTTGCCTTAGAATGTCTTAAGACATCTCAACAATGTTGGATTATATGGCCTGTTTGGCTATATGACCCGTCTTTAAAGCTGAAACAAAAATTGTTAGAAAAATATTCTAAGAAGAATGAAACTTAAAAAAAATGAAAAGTTAAAAATATTTGCTCACCATAATCATTTCACTGTATCAGTTTTGGTTCAGAATGTGATTGTAAGTATCTATCCAATGCAGTACATTAGAGCCATGCAGCCGCCATGATATGCATGTTGTACATAAGACTTCTCATTAGAGGGACTACCTAACAGCACAATGCTCATTCATTTTCTTCATGGCGCATTATGACAAAACTATGATGCAGCAGGCGAAGAACAGACTGAATGCTTTCTTTTCACCAGGGCCTTCATCAGCCAGCCAACAGCTCTCGACACCAGCAGGTCAGCGTGACATTCACGGCTCCGAGAATGAGAGACCGAGGGAAACCCAATGCAGCTGTGCAGCCCCAGGGGCCGAAGCCACATTATCCAAAGCCACAGCCAGGACCTTGGAGTAACCTGGGGCCCTCTGCTGGGAGGCAGCAGTAGAGAAAGGGACTGGCCGGGTTTTTCACCAAAACCCAGGGCTCCCGTATGAGGGGCATAAAGGGAGGGAGGCGGCTTTCACTTCTAGGCCTGAGCAGAGTGCGCTGGCTGGGAGAGTGCTGGATGCCAGCCCAAACCATACACCCACCGGTGCCCTCTTCCCATCTGGATTGTAGCTCCACGAGCCACTGGGAAAGGCGCGGCCTTGGCGGCTCTCCTCAGGACCCGCTCACTCTGAAGCTGCACCTTCTCCAGCCCTCAGGCCCAGGCCCAGGCCCAGACATTTCCTCAATCAGATCCATCACTGAGCAATCGCTGCTCAAAACAAGGCCTCACGTCTGTTTCTCCAGCCACAGCCTGGGCGCCTTCCGCTCCCCCGTGTTTGTAACGAGCTTCCGCGAGAAGGACTGTCAAAAGCTCTGGAAGTGCACGCTTCCACATCTTAGAGGAAAGAGAGCTGAGCGGGAGCTCAGGCTCCAGATGTCCACTGCAGCCTCTGACAGTCAGGCAGTGACTCAGCTGGAACGTGGACGTAGGGAGGGAGACGGGAGTGCAAGGGCTTGGAGGAATGAGTGTGCTCCACGCAAGGACCTCAGCAGAGGGCTCAGCCTAGGGCAGGGTCCTGGGTAAGAGCTGGGGGCTATGCTGGCCTCCCGAGAAGACACTTTGGGCTTGCTTTAGAGGTAGGAAAACAGGGAGGGAAAGCAGGTAGGGAGAGGAGAAGAAAAAGCCTCCAGAACACAGAGCCTCTTCTTCCCCTACCCCTACCTGTCCACGCCCCCAGCTGAGCACATGTAGAAAAACTACGGTATTGCTGATTCTGTGACAAGAATCTTCCTGATGGGTAACCTGCCCAACACCCACAGAACATGGCAACGACGCCCCACATGATTTAAAGAAAACAGACTGCTAGGACTAGACAAACCGGAAAACCAGCTTTGCATGGCCAGTACGGTAGTAAGTACCAAATCCTGCATATCTGCGTTCCCCAGGAAGTGCAGTTCCACCTGTCATTGTGCCAACAGCATCGATGATTTGAACTTCAGATCCACGTGTTCTCCTCAGCTTCACAGAGGGTCTCATTTCCTACACCAATGGGAATCACCGAGAGTACCCAAAAATGTAAAATCCTGGAGAGCTCAAAAACAAACACGGTTTGCAGCAAGATTCAACCAAGACGCCCGCAGCTGCTCTGAGGGCCAGGATGCAGCAGCCCGCGCACATTCAGAACCGCGCACGCAACTTACAGGAGCTCAGGAAATGATAGAAGGCCCCACATTCTTAAAGGTATAATTTATAGAGTAGTCTGTACAAAAGCAGTCTTTTTCAAGGGACTCTGCTGCTCCTCAGAAGAAATCCACGGCCCTGGGCCTTCTCCTTGGCGTGGTGGTCAGGGGCTTCTTGGCCACCAGGGGTGAACTGGCAGGCGAGCTGGTGGGGGTCTTCAGCACCCCGTGGAGGGGCCTCTGTTCAGGGTCGAAGGCCACCCGGGAAGCACCGGTGGGACTGACCAAGATACTCTTGTCTGTCTTCTTGAATTCTGTCCCAAGTGAAAGCAAGGCCCCATGTTAAGCAGGTCCAACAGCTGTCCCATTCAACAGGCTAGACAGCGTGGGTGCCAACCCTGCCCATTTGCTAGGACGAAGTGGGGCCATCTCAAGGCCCTGCAGAGAGCAGGCCTGCGAGCCTCCTGAGGCAAGGAGGGCAGCGAGGCCATGTCCCACGCCTCAACTCACCCTCCCAAGGGAGGCCCAGGGCCGCCTGCACACACCAAGGGGAGCTGCTGGTAGGGTAGCTCCTGGAAGCATGAACTTTGGGGGTGTTTTGGACAATAAGTGGACCAGGCGTTTGTGTCTGGGATAAATCTGTGCTATGTGGAGCTGCAGGATTTGTCCTATTCATTCTCTCCAGTTGTAAAGGCTGGGTGAACTCCTCCTCTCCGAGTTTCTTCTCCCTAAACACACACACTCTCACATATACATACATCCTGGCGCATGTACACACACAAACACATACTGGTGCATGTACACACATACTGGCCCATGTACACACACATACATACTGGCGCATGTACACACACACTGGCACAGGTACACATATACATACTGGCGCATGTACACACACATATACATACTGCCACATGTACACACATACTGGCGCATGTACACACATACATACTGGTGCATATGCACACACATACTGTTGCATGTACACACATACACGCTGGTGCATGTACACACATATACATGCTGGCGTATATACACACAAACATACTGTCGCATGTACACACACACACACACACACACATACTGGCGCATATACACACACATGCACTCACACACATACACCCACACATACACACCCATACACACATACTCTCACATACACGCTCATACACTCACATTCATACACATAAACTCACACTCTCACATACACATATACACTCATACACACATATACTCTCACATACACACACACACACTCTCTCATACATACACTCAATTACTTGTGGTTCCCAATGAGAGTTGGGTCCTAAACTTGTAATACTTTTGAAAACTTTGGTTTCTTTTGTGAAAGCAACTCGAATGGATGGCACCAATACGAGAACTAGGAAGACAGGGATTTCCCTTCTTTATCCCCCAGGAAACAGTGGTTACAAAGTTTTGCAGAGACAGCTACAGCTGATGGACCGCTGCGATCTCAAATGGCCTTTCTGCGGGACGGCTTGTAGTACTTAGAGACATAGCCTAAGAGGTCCCAAGCAATTGGCTGCCCACTCACTGCCCTTTGAGGATGAGGGACACGTAGGTGCTTCCTTCTGACTCTGAAATGGGCACTGAGGGGCTCGGCATGGTGGCTCATGCCTGTAATCCCTGCTCTTTGGGAGGCCGAGGCAGGTGGATCACCTGAAGTCAGGCCAACATGGTGAACTCCCTTCTCTACTAAAAATACAAACGTTAGCTGGACACGGTAGTGGGTGCCTGTGATCCCAGCTACTTGGGAGGCTGAGGCAGGAGAATAGCTTGAACCCGGGAGGCAGAGGTTGCAGTGAGCCAAGATTGCGCCAACCTGGCTAGGAGCCATGCCGTCGCAGCTGTGCTCCAGAGAAGCCTGCTGCCGGCACAACCCACTTACCTGCAGTCATGTTTCTGTTCAGCCCAAAGGTGACCTTCTTGGAGCTGGACGGCGTCTTGTTTAGCTGCAGAAGAGAAACAATAACAGAAGGAGTAACACAGTGCGCGGAGGCGCTTGGTCTCCCTGTCAGATTATTCTGGAGAACCTGCCCTGGAGGGGCCGCTGCCCACACCGCTGCTTACTGAGTGGCGCATACAGCAAGAGGCCAAAGGGATTGCCGCAGAGACCGAAACCGGCTGTCCTGCTGTGGCTTCACCAGGAACGCCCTCCGTCCTTCAGTGTCCTACGCATGCCTCCCCCAGCCCGGGGCAGTGGTGCTTGCACCCTCGGCCCATCTGCGGCCACCACCTCATTACCACACCACAGGTTCTACCATCTGGGGAAGAAAGGCAAACAGTGAGGGTGCCTGAACCATCCTAAAAACAGTTCGCCACTGAGAACCTGTGAGGACAAACGCCAACGACTCCCCTGCCTTTTGCTGGAGAGTTCTGAAGACTCTCTGACAGGGAAGAGGTGCTGCCTCCGATGGAGTCTCACCTCAATGGACAGTGGACATAGCTGCCAGTTTTTTGTGCACAAGGACTCCAAGCTATCTACCTCCAAGCTATTTCCAACGGTTCACCAAAACCAAATGTGCTCTTTCCTACTTAATTCTTGCAAGCGGGTCCAGCCTGCACCAGGAAGCACGTCCTCAGGTTACTGCTCTGACCCACATTTCTGTGCGGACCTGCTGCTGTGGACTCGTGCCACTTGCTTCTTACACCGCGACATTTCATGAGAGAAAACTGGTTTCTGCAAACCCGGAGCCGGAAGCCCTGGGAGGCCGGTGTGTGGCATCAACCGCCCTCTAAGTCCCCTTCCCAACAATGCTCCCTCAGGGTGGGTCCCAGACCACCTAGGCCTCATGTGGCCCTGGCTGGGAAGCTGCCCGTTGTGGCCAGGCTGAGAGGCCAGAGTGGGGCTCCAGCCCGGCATGGGAAACACCGTCAGCTCAAGCCCATTTGTGCCCTCGTGGAGAAACGGGCTGTGCCGCCCCGGGAGGATGCGCACCTGGACAGCAGGGCCTGGAGAGCGGGTGGCAGCGCTGCTCTTCACTCTTCTGAAGAACAGGGGCTTTGGTAAGAAGCGGGTGTCAAACGTCACGAAGTCGCTCTCTGCCCTCAGCTGCTGCTGCTTCGGGGAACTGAAAGTCCCACTGCTTCCCTGTGTGAGTGGGGGGGGCGACAAGCGGGGAGAAGGGATCAGATGACAGAGCCTCTGGTGCCGCCCACGCACAAAGGAGGCGGCAGAGCCCAAGGGGACCCAGCTCACTCGCTCAGCCCACCCCACAGCCTGCCGTTTCCTGCACCGCGTCTGCAGACAGCCCTTCGATTCCAGAGCCCAGACTGCACACACGACCACCTCTCCATCACAGCACCATGCCAAGAGTAGCAATGAAAACACCTTCTCAGGGTAAGGACCCACTTTTATCTTCATCTTCAAATGGAGGATTTTGGCCTTTCAAGC
Organism: Cacajao melanocephalus; assembly: GCA_963573385.1. Lineage (NCBI taxonomy): Eukaryota > Metazoa > Chordata > Mammalia > Primates > Pitheciidae > Cacajao > Cacajao melanocephalus. The sequence goes on from CAUYLG010016481.1 coordinate 13,537, forward strand.
CCATCTGTTAAAGAATAATTCATTCTCCATTTGTAGCCAGAGCATCACTGTACTGGCAGTCTGGCGTGGAGGGCAGTGATACCCACATGGCGGCTATGCTCATAGGCAGGCCCAGGAAGCTCACTGGGTGTGCAGCGACTGATGGCCGCCCAGAGATCAGATCTTGTCCTGGGCTCTCAGAGGTCTGGGAAGCCCAGTGCAGCCGAAGACACATGGGCAGCTCCGGCAGGTTCAAGGGTGCTGCCTGGAGGCCAGGCGGCCTGAGGAGCTCCTCCTGTGCGCCTTCCCTCTGCTGGGGGAGATGGTGGGGAGAGCTTCCTCCACCCTGGGACTCACTCGGCAACACCCTACCCTCTCTAACCCCATCCAGGGCAATGTCTCTGACCCTCTCGTTGAGGAAGCAGCACTGCAGGTACGAGTGAGGGGCAGACTGCAGTCAGGGCGGTGATGGCAGCGCTGAGGGAGGAGACTCGAGGCTAGAAACGGGCCTCCTGCCGTCCAGCTCAGTGCCCTGCTTCCCTGACCACACACTCACTCGCTAGCCACTTGCAGACACTCTTAGCCCCAGCCAGCACTTTGCCGGGTCCACAAGTCTGCTTCAACAAAGCAGATGTCATAACCTCTGCAAAGCGGTGTGTGCAAAGCAAGGGCTGATCAAGGATGCGCCGACTCTGTGACGGGCAGATTATTTTCCGCTCTGCAGACCACAGGTCTCTGTCTCTACCACTTGACTCTGCCATTGCAGAGTGAAGGTGGCCAGGGACCTGCACACAGGAGTGGGTGTGGCTCTGTTCCAATGAAAATGATGTTTGCTGGCCCTGGCCTGGAAGCCCAGCGCACTCAGAGGTGGTGTGAAAAGCGGATCAGGGCCAGGCACAGGGGCTCACGCCTGTAATCCCAGCACTTTGGGAGGCTGAGGCAGGCAGAGTGCTTGAGCCCAGCCTGGGCAACAAGGCAAAACAGTATCTGTACAAAAATTACCAAAAAATTGGCTGGGTATGGTGACCCATGTCTGTAATTCCAGCTAGCTGGGAAGCTGAGGCAGAAGAATCGCTTGAACCTGGGAGTCAGAGGTTGCACTGAGCCGAGATTGTGCCACTGCACTCCAGCCTGGGTCACAGAGCAAGACCCAAAACCTGATCAACAGCTTGGTTCCTCATTTATATCTGGCTCTAAAGATCCCAGCAGAAGGAAAGTCTTCCCATTAAGAAGATAAGTGGTCCTGCTAGTGAAGTTTCTCGGAAGGGGGGAGCTAACAAAAGAAAAGAATATAGAAAAGGTGGTAAGTGAGGCAAGAGAATTTTGGCCTTCCTCTTTTGCCAAAGGGGCCGGGACTGGCCATGTGCTGATGAAGAAAACCAGACCGCATCTGATGGAGGCTCAGGGCAGACTGAACATGCCTGGGGCAGCAGTACCTGGCCCATGGGATAACCTGCCCAGCTTGGGGCGGGCCCTCCCAAACCCAAGCATGTGGCCTCGGGAGGGAAGGTGGCCGACAAGGACCTGAGTCACTGGTCACCTGTGATCTCCTCTTCAGTGAAGAGGGTTATGAATGCGCCCTATTCTACCTGTTGCTGAGTCCAGAGGCCTGGCCGCTGGCCCCCACCCTTTCCCTCAGGAGACAGGGAGGCCCCTGGACGCGTCTGAGCGCCTCTGAGGTGAGCTGGCCTGTGGGTCTCCCACCTTACCAGAGCCTGGGGTGGCCCAGCTTCACACTCCAACACCCCGTTGTGCTCTACCAAGTTTGACATCTCTCTCATTTTCTTCCTCTTTTTCAGGCTTGCGGTTTTCTGGCTGGACAGGGCACAGAGCTCCAGGCTGCCGGGCTCCGCCTTCTGCAGCCTCCTGCACGGGGGCGGGGTGGTGTGGCCGTTTGCCCCCTCTGCTGGGCCGGCGGGAGGGCCTTCCTGCTGCAGCAGAGGCCAGGCCAGTGCAGACAGGCCATTGCCATTGACAGGGACAACTCCGAGCTTCCGCTTCCTTTTTAGGAGTTGGGCTCCACCTGTCGGGGACCCTCGAGGTCCCTGAGGATGGCCGCCACTTGGGCCACCCTGAGACACATCCTCTGGTGGCGACACTGCTGATCCTGACATTTCCCTGTGGGTCCTCGGGCTCTTCTTCCGCGGCCGTTTCCTTTTCTTGTGCATGGGCACAGTGGGAGCATGCTCAGAGCCACTCTCCTCCCCAGTGCTGGACACAGCCTCTGCCCCGGGCTCAGCCACACGCGGATTCAGGGCTTTCTGCCCAGTGGCCTCGGGCTCCCCGCCCCTGTCCTCTTCTAGGGGTGGGGCCGCATCCCCTGGGCCTGGATTTTCAGGCTGAGGGTGCTGCTTTTTCTTCTTCTTCCTTCTTCTCTTTTGAAGACTGCTTTCACTGTCCTCTTCCTCTGCACAAAAGACTCTGCTTCCTAAAAAGACACAAACCCATCAACAAGCACCCCAATGCCGGCCGGGCCAGAGTCCTGCTGGTGATTCTGAGACAGTATGATTGGTGGACAGAATTTCCTGACATTCTACCACCAAGAAAGATTCCGTCTCACTTGAGGTACCCAGTGGGCCCACCACCTTTGTTGTCGGTCCCACTTCCTCCATCCCCAATGGTGACTGGAAGCCTTCCTTCTGTCCATTTAAACACACATGATCTGATTTCTGTTAATTTTAGGACCCAAAGGTAAAAACCGTGGATCTAGAGTGGTCGTCAAACAGCTGCCCCCCGCCGCGCGCTCCCTGCAGCTCCTGCTTCCCTGCAGAGGTGCCCTGGGGAGCTGGTGGACGCGAGCAGGGAGAGGTGGGGGAAAGGCAGGGATGGTGGCTCTGCCGGAAACAGCAGAACACTTGGAAAACCCCCTTTACCTCTCAGCCATTAAAAACGGAAGCTCTGGGCTCTGCTAATGCTCTACGAAGGCAAGAGCTCAGGTCTCGAGACCTCCAGAGTGCACACCACTCCCTAGGGGCTGAGTCACGCCCTCTTTTCAGCTTTGCAGCTTACCTTTCTCCTTTTCCAAGTTAGTTTTCTCTAAAAGTTTATTTCCTTTCTTCTTATGCTTTCCTTGACTGAGGATTTGGTCATCTTCATCAGCAGAAATGTCCTCAGTGAAACTGAGTTGAGATATACTGCCTCCTAGATGCCAGAGTGACATATTGTCAGCTTCTCCAGATGCTCGAGACTCTGTCCCAGCGGCCTAAGAGCGGCACCCCTCCTGATTTCTGCCTCATCATCATTGTTCCTGTTTTCTCCCACCCAAACCTGAACGCAGCTGACACAGGAATTACAGACTTAAAAAAGCTCTGTGGATTTCTCAGCCAAGGAAAGGCAAGGGATCTCAAGTCCCGGGTGACACCCTCCATGGCTGAACTCTGAGGGCTTGGCTAATGCAATCTTCGCATTCCGACCAGCTCACTGGTGCTTTTCCCAATTTCTTTTTTCTTTTTTTTGAGACGAAGTCTCGCTCTGTCGCCCAGGCTGGAGTGCAGTGGCGAGATTTTGGCTCACTGCAACCTACGCCTCCTGGGTTCAGGCAATTCTGCTGCTTCAGCCTCCCAGCACCTATAGGTGGGACTACAGGCGTGCACCACCACGCCCAGCTAATTTATATTTTTAGTAGAGACAGGGTTTCACTATATTGGTCAGGCTGGTCTTGAACTCCTGACCTCATGATCCGCCCGCCTCAGCCTCCCAAAGTGTTGGGATTACAGGCGTGAGCCACCGCGCCCAGCTGGCTTTTCCCAATTTCAAGTGTCCCTAGTGCATGAGGAGTATGGGGTGACCTCGCTGACTTGTCCTAACGTAACCAAGCTTACAGCAGCGTTTCCTGGGAGCAATGCTGGTCGTAACAGCAAATGAAAGGGATTCTGAGAAATTACATTTTTCACCTTCATAGAGTATCCATTTAAAACTTTCCTAGGCCAATGAAAATCCATCTAGTTAAACAAAAACCAAACCAAAACTTCACACCACTCACACAGAGGGGAGTCTGCCCTCCGGCTCTGGCGTTAGGGGAAAGCGAGGGATAGGAAAGCCAGTAGGCTGCAGGAGGCCCTAGACCTGTGTCACTCCTCACAGCTGTACTGCGGTGTGACTAGGTAAGGGCTGCTCTTTCTTTCTTAAAAGTTGGGGTCTTGCTCTGTCACCCAGGCTGGAGTGCAGTGGCGTGATCACAACTTACTGCATCCTGGACCTCCTGTGCTCAAGCGATCTTCCCCTCTTAGCCTCCCGAGTGACTGGGACTACAGGCTCACTCCACCGTGCCTGGCTAATTTTTTCATTTTTAGTAGAGATGAGGCCTGGCTATTTTGCCTGGGCTGAGGACTATTATTTCTTATTAGAGGTTTTCAGTAAAGTTCTTTCAATCTCGTTTCTCAGCGTTTGGCATCAACACCCCCAGTTCATGAAAAACATCATGAATGATGATCCTCGGCATACCTCACCTTCAGAGAGATCTTGGAATCTAAAAAATAAAATAAAATAATAATGAAAAAAAGAAGTCACAAATGTTCATAAAGAAATCCCTTCTTTCTGTCTTCTGTAGACTTATGTATTCTATTTTTAAAATACAAGCAATAGTTAAGTATTTGTTGATTCATGTTCTCCTCCAGGAGGGGAGGCTAGAGAGGAAATTCTGTGAAGGGAAGGTGGTGTAATACAAAGGCAAAAAGATCAAGGCCAGTGCCACCCGCAGTTACCAGCACACCGGCAAGGACACAGCCGGCAAAGGTGCATCTTGGCACACCCAAATCAAACCAATAAATTCAGGTTTTTGTTTCTGAAAGCAGAAATAGCTTAGATCTCTGCTTATAGTCAATTCTCCAGTGGAGAAAGACAAAGCTGTGTTTTGCTCTATACAATTTTTGTGCATTAGAACAAACAAGGAGCATCGGGGCACAGTGTGGGGAGGTGCATGGGGGAGGGGACACTGGATGGCAGGGACCTTGGGCAAGCTAGGACCATCCTGTGCCCTGGGAATCCAGCTGGGAAATGGGCAAAACTACAGGAGCTGTTTTCTAGGGGCTTGACACAGAAGACCTGAATGTATGCTAACTGCTCAGAGCAATGCCCGCCTCCCAGAGCGGGATCAGACAGTTGTTATTTGTCCCCAGTGACAGCAAATAGCGCATGAGGCCCTACAGTGAATTCCAGGTCATCATGTCACTGCAGTCAGAGTGACATCAACACTGACAGCTGACTTAACTAACACTTTTGGCATAAGCACATGGGAGGGAGGGGACAGGTAAGTAATTAACCCCGTCTATCTCAGCAGCACACCAGCAGAAGACACTGAAACAGCAGATTCACATCAGTTTCTGGTTGGTTAATTTTAGACATTAATAAGCTTCTCCTCACATCATTCTAAAGCAGCTAAGAGGCGAGCATGGCTGCACTGGAAGAAAAGAATCTGAGGGGTGGGACTGCTGTTTCCATTAAACTTTTCAGCTTACAGGTGTCTATCACATTGCTATCAACAAAAACATGAAAGGACAAAAAAAGAGGGAAGAAAAGAGAAGAGCAAGCAGATGGCTTCCCACACCAGGAGACCGTAACTAGAGGGGCTGGGCCTGACCCACAGTGACGATTTGAGAAACCCTCTCCCTAATCACTGACTTTTTAATGAGTTTGGAGAGACGCTTCCTGTTGAAAGGCGGGGTGTTCTTCCTGTTGGTCATTTCCAGGAGTCGATCAGCAACAGCCTTATAGTCAAACTAGGCAGGAAGAGAAACTAAGCGTAAGTCTGCAGCCACACAACACTGCCTGACTTGGACATTTACATCTACAGTGAGAGAAAACCCTTACTGAAGCATCTGGCAACAGACGGGCTAAACAAGCACGTGCTGGGGCCTGGCACCCTGGCGCACAAGCACTATCTTAACAAACTCATCTTCTGTCTATTCTTGGGAGAAGCTGGGTGATTCTTTCTTTAAAAAAAATTGTGATAGAGTACATACAACAAAATTTACCGGGGAGTGCTTCATTTTTTCATTTTTCTTTTGAGATGAAGTCTCACTCTGTCGCCCAGGCTGGAGTGCACCAGCACATCTCAGCTCACTGCAACCTCCACCTCCCTGGTCCAAGCCATTCTCCTGCCTCAGCCTCCCGAGTAGCTGGGATTACAGGCACACAGCACTGCATCTGGCTAATTTTTGTATCTTTGGGAGAGATGGGGTTTTGCCATGATGGCCAGGCTGGTCTCAAACTCCTGATCTCAGGTGATCCACCCGCCTTTGCCTCCCAAAGTGCTGGGATTACAGGCATGAGCCACTATGCCTGGCTGGAGGATGTGCTTCTTTTTAAGTTTAATCCAAATTTGCAATCTGTACTTGGTAAACTTTTTTTTTATTTGAAAAGTGCCACTAGGGCTGCTTCTGTGCTGGAGAACAGCGCAGAGCTTAGCCGTTCAAATCGGGGCCACTATCTCTTTCAAACCTCCATCATGTTTACATTGCCTTGTCTCCAATAAGCTTATTCTCAGGAAGGTGACATTTAGTGACTGAAGGGATTAAAATGGAGTTTACACTTCAGGCCTCACAGCTTAACTAGCTGTGACCCTAATTCTAGTCAGGCTACTCCACAGCAAATCTATAGCCCATAAAAAGCAACAACGGCCACCCACCTGGAGAAGCGGCCCCGTGTCCTCAGAGGTTCCACAGCCATCTCTTCCGCTTTCATCACTGAGTCCATCTTTTCTGGAATGACTTTTGCCCGGTGCTGTGAAAATACACCCAAAGACAAAATTCTTGACATACCAAATACACAGAGGTGACTACTTCCACAGGAGCCACTGTCTGATGAGGTGTCTCTTAGCAAAAAAGAAGGTTGGGCGCAGTGGCTCACATCTGTAATTCCAGCACTTTGAGAGGCCAAGGTGGGTGGATCACCTGAGGTCGGGAGTTTAAGACCAGCCTGACCAACACGGAGAAACCCTGTCTCTATTAAAAATACAAAATTAGCTGGACATGGTGGTGCATTCTCGTAATCCCAGCTACTCGGGAGGCTGAGGCAGGAGAATTGCTTGAACCCAGGGGGCAGAGGTTGCGGTGAGCTGAGATCGCGCCATTGCACTCCAGCCTGGGTGACAAGAATGAAACTCTATCTCAAAAAGAAAAAGAAAAATTACATCCTGTTGACCAGGTCTGAGAAAAAAAAAAAAAAGGAAAAAAAGATTATTGATTCTACCTATCTATCTGTTTATTTGTTTATCTTTTGAGACAGGGTTTTCTTTGGTTGCCCAGGCTGGAGGGCAGTGGTGTGATCGCGGCTCACTGCAGCCTCCGCCTCCCAGGTTCAAGTGAATCTCCCACCTCAGTCTTCCAAGTAGCTGGGACGATAGGCGTGCACCTCCACACCTGGCTAAGTTTTGCATTTTTTGATACAGACTTGGTTTCACCATGTTGGCCAGGCTGGTCTTGAACTCCTAACCTCAAGTTACCTGGCTGCCTGGGTCTCCCAAAGTGCTGGGATCACAGGTATAAGCCATTGCGCCCGGCTTGATTTTTTCTGATTAAACGTAATATATAATCACTGTAGAAAATAGAGAAGTACAAAGAAAACAGAAATCACCCATAATTCTGCCACCTACAGCTAACTATTAACATTTTGGGCTAGATGCGGTCGGTGTTTATGCCTTTAATCCCAGCACTTTGGGAGGCCAAGGTGAGTGGAACGCTTAAGCCTAGGAGTTTAAGACCAGCCTGGGGAATATAGTGAGACCACTGTCTCTACAAAAAGAGGTGTGTGCTTGTGGTACCAGCTACTTGGGAGGCCGAGGTGAGAGGATCACTTGAGCCCAGGAGGTTAAGGCTGCAGTAAACCATAATCAATCCGGTTCACTCCAGTCTGGGTGACAGAGTAAGGCCCTGTCTCTAAAAATAAATAAATAAACAAATAAATAAAACATTTTGGTTTATTCTTCCAGATTTTTCAAAAGCATAAACAGTGTCCTAGCCACTGCAATCAGACAAAAAAATAAACGACATCCAAATTGGTTAAGAGGAAGTCAAACAGTCAGTGTTTGCCAATGATATAATCGTATACCTAGAAAACCATACAGATTCACCCAAAAAGCTCCTAGAACTGGTAAATGAATTCAGCAAAGTTTCAGGATACAAAATCAATGTACACAAATCGGCAGCACTGCTGTACACCAACAACCAACGACGAAACTAAGAATCATATCGAGAACTCAATCCCTTCCATAACGGCTGCCAAAAACCCACCAAAACAACAATGATGACAACAAAAAATAAAACAAAAAAACCCCAAAAACCTTAGGAATATACCTAACCAAAGATGTGAAAGATCTCTACAAGGAAAGCTACAAAACACTGCTGAAAGAAGTCCCTGATGACAGAAACAAATGGAAACACAGAAGCACATCCCATGCTCATGGATGGGTAGAATCAATACTGTGAAAACAGCCATGCTGGCAAAAGCAATCTACAGATTCAGTGCAATTCCCATAAAAATGCCATCATCATTCTTCACAGAACTAGAAAAAACAGTCCTAAAATTCATATGGAACCAAAAAAGAGCCTGCATAGCCAAAGCAAGACTAAGTAAAAAGAACAAATCTGGAGGCCAGGTGTGGTGGCTCATGCCTGTAATCCCAGCACTTTGGGAGGCCGAGGCTGGCAGATCCCTTGAGGTCAGGAGTTTGACATCAGCCTGGCCAACATGGTGAAACCCAGTCTCTACTAAAAATAAAATAAATAGCTGGGTGTGGTGGCACACACCTATAATTCCAGCTACTAGGGAGGTTGAGGCATGAGAATCACTGGAACCTGGGAAGCAGAGGCTGCACTGAGCTGAGATTGCACTACTGCACTCCAGCCTGGCTGATAGAGCAAGACTCTTTCTCTTAAAAAAAAAAAAAAAAAAAAAAAAAAAGAAAGAACCTGGAAACATCAGAATACCTGACTTCAAACTATACTACAAGGCCATAGTCACCAAAACGGCATGGTACTGGTGTAAACAGGCACGTAGACCAATGGAATAGAAGAGAGAACCCAGAAATAAACCCAAATACTTACACTCAACTGATCTTCAACCAAGCAAACAAAAACAAAGCAGGGAAAAAAACACCCTATTCAAAAACGGTAGGATAATTGTCAAGCCACATGTAGAAGAACGAAACTGGATCCTCATCTCTCACCTTAGAGAAAAATCAACTCAAGACAAATTGAAGACTTAAATGTGATATCTAAAACCATAAAAACTACAGAAGACAGCATTGGAAAAACTATTCTAGATGTTGGCTTAGGCAAGGAGTTCCTGACCAAGAACCCAAAAGCAAATGCAATGAAAATAAAAACAGATGGGACCTAAGTAAAAATCTTTTGCATAGCAAAAGAAATGATCAGCAGAATAAACAAACAGAATGGGAGAAAATATTTGCCAACTATGCAGCCAACAAAGGACTAACCTCCAGAATCTACAAGGAATCAAATCAGCAAGAAAAAATCAATCCCATCAAAAAGTGGGCTAAGGACATGAACAGACAATTCTCAAAAGAAGATATACAAATGGTCAACAAATATATGGAAATACAAATGAAACCACAATGAGATACCACCTCGCTCCTGCAAGAATGGTCATAACTAAAAAAATAAAACAATAATAGATGTTGACGGCCAGGCGTGGTGGCTCACGCCTATAATCCTGCACTTTGGGAGGCCGAGGATCACCAGAGGTCAGGAGTTTGAGATCAGCCTGGCCCACCTGATGAAACCCCATCTCTACTAAAAATGCAAAAAATTAGCTGGGAATGGTGGCGGGCGCCTGTAATCCCATCTACTCAGGAGGCTGAGGCAGAAGATTTGCCTGAATCTGGGAGGTGGAAGTTGTAGTGAGCCGAGATTGTGCCACTGCACTCCAGCCTGGGCAACAAGAGTGAAACTCTGTCTCAAAAAAAAAAAAAAAAAAAAAAAGATGTTGACACAGATGTGGTGAAAAGGGAACACTTTTATACTCCTGGTGCAAATGTAAATTATTACAGCCACTATGGAAAACAGTGTGGAGATTCCTTAAATAACTAAAAGTAGATCTACCATTTGATCCAGCAATCCCACTCCTGGGTATCTACCCAGAGGAAAAGAAGTCATTATATTAAAAAGACACTTGCGCATGCATGTTTATAGCAGCACAATCCACAGCTAAAACAACATGGAACCGGCCTAAAATGCCCACTGACCAATGAGTGGGTAAAGAAAATGTGGTATGTATACCATGGACTACTACTCAGCCATAGAAAAGAATGAAATAATGGCATTCACAGAAACCTGGGCAGAGATGGAGACCATTATTCTAAGTGAAGTAACTCAGGAATGGAAAACCAAACATTGAATGTTCTCACTTAAAAGGGGGAGCTAAGCTATGAGGATGCAAAGGCTTAGGAATGATACAATGGGCTTTGGGGACTCAGGGGGAAGGGTGGGAGCAGGTGACGGATAGTAGACTACACATTGGGAAGAGTGTACACTGCTCAGGTGACAGGCGTGCCCAAATCTCAGAAATCACCACTAAAGAACTTATCCGTGTAACCCAAACCTGTTCCCTAAACTATCAAAATAAATAAAATGACCCTTTAGGAAAAAAAAAATAAAAGCACAAATAAACGTTTAAAAACAAGTCAGATGCACAACTATTATATAGCCGTAATAATTAAAAAAAACCCAAACAACAAACTGGGCTCCTTCTACGTAGAGTTTATGCCCTGCTTTAAAAAAATATATACATGTATGTTAAATTTCCTTTGGTCCTTAGTTTTTGGTAACTTTGCTTTTAAATGGTCACATAACATTTGAACAGCATAGGTCAACTGCGTCTTCACCACTTCCCTCATTTTGTGCACTGAGATGCCATAAAGCACTGTGGTGAGGGTGTTGACAGGCCTGCAACTTAAATGCACGTTCCACACGAAGTCCACAGACACAGTAGTAAGAACAATGTCAGCCCACAGTGGGCATTTAAACATCCAAAGAGAAAGAACCTGAAGGCAGCTGTGGGGTGAGAAAGGACAGCTACAGAAACAAGTGTATGTCCCTCCCATAACCCACAGGAACGAGGCCACGCTAAGGTGCTGAAGTACGTCAGATAAAACAATAAAGCAGACAAACAAACCCCAAAGTACCAGCAGTGACAACGGGAAAATCCTCGAGGAGACTCCTGAGGTCCTGGGAGCTGGAGAAATGTGTGTACGCCACAAGGGACGGATCTCGGGTCTCCCCAGAGCCCTGCTAGGCACCCCCCAGGCACACTGAACCCACCTCTACTACTGCCTTTCTTGGGAGGGGCTGAGGTAGAGCCATCAATTCTAGGTTGCATTCAGTAAGATGCCAACAAACGTATTAAAAGCCGTTTGAGGATTTTACCAGAAGGAAAGCTAGACTGACCAGTAACACCCTCGTACCTGTCTTTTTACTGAGAGCTCTTCTCAACGTCACCTCATTTTCAGGCGTCTCCTCTGCAGAGAGGTCACCATCACCCACTTTTGTCTTCTGTTCCTCCACTGACTCTTCAGGCACAAAAGGAGACTGATCTACGATAGCTTCGAAGACGCCCCTTGCTATGGTCTGCACCAGCGTGTGGCTGAGGGAGAGAGCACAGTGGCAAGCAGGTGATTAGAACAAACGGCCTGGCCTGCTGGCTGCAGGAGTGCAGAGGGAAGCCCTGCACACGTCACTGCGGTCTGGAGCGGCCCTCACGAGCCAGCAAGCATCTGCGAGGAACTGCCCAAGTGCCACCGGACAGGCATGGGACGCCCAGCAGTCAGATCTCTGGGTGTGAGAGGGCATTCTTGGAATAAGTGAGTCAAATATTGAAGCTAGAAGAGCCAAATCACTGTCCAAAGCTTCCATGCCTTCTTTAGCTGCTCTCTGCTGTGAAGCAGTGCTCAGGTACTCCGCACCAGGCTCCCCATAGGCAAGTGCCTCGCAGCAGCAGGAATGAACATGGGAACCACTTACTCCTTAGTCTTCGCAGCGACTTTGCAGAATGGATCAATAAACTTGAGATTCTGATCTGCCAAAAGCTGTAATTTAGAAATAAAAAAGGAAAAAATTGAGAAACAAAAAGCCTTTTCCCTTCTTGACATGTCCTTGAAAAAGGGACCATTTACATGTTACAAAGGTGGAGTTAGGCCAAGTAATGCCTGTCTCACGTAGCCTCAGTGCCCCCGCGAAACGCCACAGAAGCCTGGAACCAGGCTCAAGATCAAGGCCGCCCTCCAGCTACCTGGTATATTAGAGCAGTGGCTGGAGAAAGCCAGCCAGCCCAACCTGCACTATCCTATAGCCCAAAATATAGAACAGGGGTGCGCAATCTTTTGGCTTCCCTGGGCCACACTGGATGAACTGTCTTGGGTCACACATAAAATACACAAACACTAACAATAGCTGATGAGTTAAAAACAAATTGCAAAATAACTCGTAACATTTTAAGAAAGTTTATGAGTTCGTGTTGGGCCACATTGAAAGCTGCCCTGGGTGGCATGCAGCCCTCAGGCCGCGGGTTGCACCAACTTGATACGGGACATGAATACACTCCCTCTACAAGAGCGGCAGACAGGGACAGTGCCTCCAAGTGTAAGACAAAAGAATTATTGTTTTCAATATAACATATTTTCTTTTAATTAAAAAAAATGTTCCCTGCAAAACACCTGTGAAAGGAAAGTAAAATTTGTGCATATTCCCACATTCAGGGAATCATTTACATACTAAAAAATGTATGTTTCCTTTCCAGCCTTTTGTCTGTTTATATGAGTATATACCTTAAAAATCCTACCATTTGCATAGCTTGCCTACCATTTTATAAAGCTCCCTGGATCCTGAGTGCCCCTCTGTGCAAGTGAGTTCTTTACTGCAGTCTGCACGTTGCTTTCAATTCTATTTTACAGGTAAGACTGTCATGTACATCCCCAGTGCATAAATCCCATCCCACCAGCTGCTTACGACACATTTCCAAGGCACGACTGAAGCAATTCATGCTGCGACAGTCGCTGGGCAGGTGGAGCGCCACCCCACAGCACTTCACTGGCTACTATGGCAAACACCGGTGGCTCCCTGACCCCATGGGCAGCCTGTCGGCAGCTGCTTACCTCCTTCCCCCCTACTTTGGAGAGTTCATCCAGATAAATATCAATGAAGTGGAATCTCACTCCGTTAGGAGACTGACTCTCAGGACACAGGATCTCCTTCATCAGGACATCTAAGAAAACCTTGATTCGGCTACAGACGCAAACACACATGGCTCTGTTAGTGACAGTACACCAACACTTCTCACTTCCCAAAGAGAAACAAAAATATTCCATCTAGTACCTACACTGCCTAACAATCAATGCAAGGCTAAAACCACTTTACAAGGAAAAAAAGCAATCACTTAAATCAGTCTAAAATGTTAACTGTCATATATATTTAACTATTTTGTACCCCCTACTGGATTTCAATTCTCTACAGGTGACGATGTATCTAGCTTCTCATGGTACTCTAGAGTAGGAGGCACAGATCAGAAAACTTGAAAAACACTCTACTTCTTAAGTTTGAAGGCTACCAGATGCTGCTCGAATAGTTTACTGACCTTTCTTCCCAGCCGTTTCGCTTCAGAACTTCAAAGGACTGCCTCAGGACCAGACGAATCAGCTAAAGATAGGCAATTTTTGTTAAAAAACAAGAACAAAATCAAACAAAAAAAAGAAAGGTAAGAAATATTAATCAACTCACCAGAATGAGGAGACCAATGAAAACAGTATGGCCTGGATCCCAAAAGTGAAAACATATTCACAACAATCATATTTAACTTCTAGATCAAAATACATATTTACTGCTAGGAGCAGGGGCTCACACCTGTAACCCCAGCATTTTGGGAGGGCGAGGCAGGCAGATCACTTGAGGCCGGGAGTTCAAGACCACCCTGGCCAATATGGCAAACCCTCATCTCTACTAAAAATACAAAAATCAGCCAGGCGTGGTGGTGCACGTCTGTAGTCCTTGCTACTCAGGAGGCCGAGGCACGAGAAAGGCTTGAACCTGGAGGTGGAGGATGCAGCGATTTGAGATAGTGCCACTGCACTCCAGCGTGCACAACAGAGAGAGACTCTGTCTCAAAAAATACCCAACATATTCACTAATGCTCCCCAAACTCATCCTTAAGAGCTGCAAAAGCTAAAACAGAGCAGCTTTCCAGGACACGTTCCAACCCTTCCTTCACACTAAGCCTGGAGCCTCCCAGAGTGCGTCAGAAATAACCCTTTCCATTGTTTTTAAGATAAAGGACACTCTTTTCTTCCCAGGAATTTTTGAAGTAACTGTGGCAGATCTTACCATATAGTATTTGTCCAGGCGTAGCCTGTCTATTCCTTTCCATTCTCGATTCATGGTTTGCCAAAAGGTCTGAATGAACAGGTGTTCTGCAGTGAACAAAAAGCTCTAAATACTTGGCTTCCACATTAACATATTACCATACAGCAAGAAAATCATGAAGAGAAACAAACTAGTATTATTTATTATTCACTTTTCCCAGTATTCTTGGGCAGCTAGAAAATCTGTTCGATAATTATACTCAATCATTTCTTTTACATTTATTTATTTTTAAACATCACCTGGACTATGCAGGTCTTTTACTTTTTTATTTTTATTTTTGAGACGGGGTCCCACCCGGTGGCCAGGCTGGAAAGCAATGCTGCGATCTCAGCTCACTGCAACCTCCGCCTCCCAGGTTCAAATGATTCTCCTGCCACAGCCTCCCAAGTAGCTGGGATTACAGGTGTGCACCACCACGCCTGGCTAATTTTTGTATTTTTAGTAGAGACGGGTTTCGCCATGTTGGCCAGGCTGGTCTCAAACTCCTAAGGTCAAGTGATCCACCCGCCCCCGCCTCTCAAAGTGCTGGGATGACAGGCTTGAGCCACCACGCCGGCCCTGATCTTTTACATTTAAGTAAAAACATAATCATAGGAAGGCTGGCAACATTGTAACGTCAGATTAGAATGTTCTCTGGAGCATTTTCCCTTTATCCACTGCAAAAGCCATCTTTCTCTTAAACCCAAGATTCCTCATTCCACTGCTAGTGGGCTTTCCTCTGCGTCGGTACCTAACACTCGGTCCCAAAGCATTGATTCTCACTCTTATATAATCCATGTAGAAACTCAGATTTTTGTTTGATGATAGGTGTCATCTGGATGAGCTATAGCACAAAGCATTCAATTTTTCTCTTCTGACCCACAAAGCGAGCACTTTTTTACTCAAAACAATTTTTGTTAATTTATTTCTTTTGGGCTTTATTTCTTTTTGCACAATTCTTTTTTCCTCTTTGCAAATCTATACCATACATCGCATGTAGAATTTTGTTCACTGTGAGTCCACTAGTATTCAGAGAATCACTGGGGGTTGCTGAAGTCATCAGGATGGTTTTCTGAAGAGCGTTAAGCAGAACAAACTAAGCCTGCTGCCTTTTTCTTCCTTGGTAAGTAATCAATGCCTGACACAGAAGTACCTTAACAAATGCTCCCTCTGCCTTTTCTCTGGTAGAGAGGAGTTACTTCATAGTCTGTGGCCAGCGGTGTCTTCTATTTACTTATTTATTACCAGTGGCGACTCTGGTCTTGGGGAAGATGAACCTGACATCCAGAGGTCACTGGGGACCCTGCATCTGGCTCTCCAAGCTCCAAGTGTTAACTCAGAATTTGGAGATTTGGAGGACTGTTATTTCTAAAAGCATTTTCTGAAATTTTGAGATGTCAAATTGATTCTCCTCAAGACACTTCACCCTCTCAGCAGTCAACGACTAAGTTGATCACAGATTTTACAAACAGGAATGTCTAGTCCTCTGACAGCTGCACAACACCGGCACAAGGTTCCCACGAAACTAGCACACTGGAAAGCTCGGGCGGCAGGAGAAGAAACAGCAGGACTTACGAGCCGCTGAGTTGTTAACAGCATGGACCAGCTGCGAGATGGTGTTGGCGAGCTCCTCCTGCGGGGGTGGAGAAACGCGGGGGTGACTGTGGGGCCACAGGAGACGCCCCACCGCGGCCGGCTTTCTCCTCCCTCCTTCCTCCTCCACCTCTGCTGGCGGCAAACTCTGCGCCTCTTGTTCTCAATGTTGCTTGCAGTAAGAAGTATGCATCCAAATATCTGAGTTTTATCAAATGTGTCATTTCCAATATTGGTGGACTATTATGCTAACTTGGTATGTCTGCAAGAACAGTTTATGCTATGTGTTTAAAAAAGCATCTCTAGTTATCAGTTCAAATGAACTAGAGACGAAACAAATTAGTTATCAGTTCCTGGCTTCACAACTGTATCTGGCTGTGTGTGGTCAGCCATGCCCGTAATCCCAGCACTCTGGGAGGCCAAGGCGGGGGGATCACCTGAGGTCAGGATTCAAGACCAGCCTGATCAACACGGCAAACCCCCGTCTCTACTAAAAATACAAAAACTAGCTGGGCATTGTGCGTGTGCCTGTAGTTCCAGCTACTCGGGAAGCTGAGAAAGAACTGCTTAAACCCGGAGGTGGAGGTTGCAGTGAGCCGAGATCACGCCACTGTACAGCCTGGGTGACAAGAGACTCCATCTCAAAACAAAAAACAAAAAAATCCCATCTAAGCTAGGCATGGCAGCTCATGCCTGGAATGGGAGGCCCAGGCAGGCTGATTGCTCGAGTCCAGGAGTTCAAACCAGCCTCAGCAACAGTGAGACCCAGTCTCCACAAAAAGTACAAAAATTAGCCAGGCATGGAGGCATGCACCTGTAAACCCAGCTATTCAGGTGGCTGATGCAGGAGGATCACCTGAGCAATAGGGAAGTTGAGGCTACAGTGAGCGATGATTGCACCACTGCACTTCAGCCTGGGCAACATAGTGAGACTGCTAAAAAACAAACAAAAAACAAACAAAAAAAACTTCATTATCACCCCACAAATCACGTGAAATGCAAAGACAGCAGGGTAGATAGACTCCACAAAGGGCAGAAGCTGGGAATGCTGACTGCACGGTGAGGGCAAGTCCTCTACCTGGCTTGGTCAGAGACAAGGTGGAGTATGAAAGTAGAGCCAGCTTTCTGGGCTCTGTCCTGGGTGAAGGTGCCCCTGGGAGAGCATGCCCTGCTGGGGAGCAGCCTGTGTGGGAAGGCGTCAACAGAAGCCCTGTGTTGCTGGGGTTCCATGAGAAAAGCACACTCGTCACTAGTCTCAGTCACACCTCAATCTCACTCCTCATCAGCCTCAGTCACACCTTAGTCCCACTCCTCAGCAGTCTCCCTCGCACCTCGGTCTCCCTCACACCTCAGTCCCACTCCTTGAAAGTCTCACTCACACCTCAGTCCCACTCCTCGGCAGTCTCGCTCACACCTCAGTCTCACTCCTCGGCAGTCTCGCTCACACCCCATCTAGGCTGTTTTCCTTAGCGGGAAAAGGAGGTTCCTGTCCATTTGTTTTCTTCCTTCACTAAAGCTGTTGGTTGTTACTTTTGAATGTAATATAAAAATATTTTGCCCTGCTCCTACTCAAAATATGTTCAGTCAAATAAAAATAAATTAAAACATGTTATTATGGGAGAAGTGGCAAGGCTGCACATTAAAACTCAGAAAAGGAAAATCTCGCCCTGAGGACTTGTCATCTGCATCGGAGACTGGCATGTGCTTCTCCTCCAGGCCGGCTCCTCTACCTCAGGGTGTGCGGTCTTTCTATGGAACCCGAAGCCCAGCGAGGCGGCTGCCTTGTCCTGGGTTTCACAGGGTCCTCACTGGTTATGCTCCTGTCATGCCATCCTTGACTACGAAAAATAAACTTAGCAGAAGAGAGAAATTTTAAGTGATGTAAATCCTACCATGGAACCTATGGAATGTTACAGAGAAATAGTACTTGACAACAGGCGCACACCCTTCCTTTTACTGGAAAAGCCAATTCACCTAACTACGTTGACACTGCTTCCCTTTCCGTGTGGTCGAGAGGTAAGAAGATGGCTCCTTGAAGCATGACTGTCAGTGCGTCAGTGTATGGGCACTGGTAGAGTCTGAGTGGCCAAGTCTCTTTCCGCCCACAGCAAGAACCCGGGAGCATGAGAAAGGGAACTCACATACCTGCAGAAGGGGTTCATCCTGCACCCACATGCAGTAGAAGAGCCCCTTCCAGATTTTTAGAAGTTCTTCCTGACTGAAACCTCCTGGAAGACAAAACAGCACAAACATCTTACCTTAGAGTCTATGCATCTCCTTGCTTGAAGTTTAGAAAGTGGTGAAGTACCACATACATTTTAATTCTTTCACTTGCAAATATCTTTTTAAAAAATTGAAGCAAACATTTCCTTATTGTTACAAAAGAAACACGAATAAATGACTACCATACCTGCGGCTTTATCAGCAACAGGGCATGGTGGCAGTGGTGGCCCAGCTCAGTATGAGGAAGCAAATGTCATCATAAATGAAATTCACCAACAAAGTGGCCACTTACGAAATCAGTTCCCTGTCAAGGCCCTCCCCGCCTCCCACGTGCAGCCAGCCCGCACACCAACATTTTCGCTGGTCTTGTAGAGTAAAACTGCAAATCTTACAGAAGAGGCAGGACTTGCTCAAGTCATCACAAGCCCAGCAATGGGCAGCCTCACTCCCAAGAACAGAAAACCAGGCAGGCTGAGGACACGGGAGCTCCACACAGGACATCTGAAAGTCAAAAGCCTAGGAAAGGGCCTGGGGACTCTGACACTGCTTTGGAACATTGTTGCAAAAATGACCCTTTTAAGGATCCTAGTAGGAGGTCCAAGTGGCTGTCTCCCAATCACCCTCCCTGTAGTGGTCTCATTTCCTGTGGCATCACCAGGGTGGGCTTTGTTCTTAGCTACTCCGTGCTCTCTGGCTGCCTTCATGATCTATGAGTAAGTGACCAAGTCTCGTTCAGCCTTAGATCTCCCAAGTAGACCCCAGGTGTCATAAAATATTCACTGACTGACATAAAAAAATCACAAAATGATAAGGTAGGTGTACACTCTTGGAGTTCCCACGCCTATGGACCATGAAATTAGAACAAAGAGAATCCTCAAGTCTTGATGCGTTTTACAAATGGTCTTTATTAATGTCTTACTGGAAGGTACTAGGAGAATTCTTTTGAAGCAACAAAGTGGTATAAATTAGATGAACGCAAACAAGTAAATACTTAGAATCAATGTGATCTTAAATACTCCAAAAGCTGCTTAAAAAGTGACAAAAAGACCTTTTTTGATGGACCACAGTTTATTTAGTGTATTCAGAGTGAGTTTACCTTAATTTACAGGTATTGACTTCCACTTTACTAAGGGGCTTTCTCCCATCAACAATTTTATAATGGTACATTTTGATTCTTTTTTTTTTTTTTTTTTTGAGACGGAGTCTTGCTCTGTCACCCAGGCTGGAGTGCAGTGGACCGATCTCGGCTCAAAGCAGTCCGTGCCTCAGCCTCTCAAGTAGCTGGGATTACAGGTGTGCGCCACCATGCCCGGCTAATTTTTTTGTATTTTTAGTAGAGAGGGGGCTTCACCATGTTGGCCCGGCTGGTCTTGAACTCTTGACTTTAGGTGATCTGCCCACCTCGGCCTCCCAGTGCTGGGATTACTGGTGTGAGCCATGGTGCCCAGCTGACATTTTGATTTTTTTGTGATAGTTTTCCATGTAAACCCAATATATCAGGAACTATCCTAAAACTAGTTTATCAAAGTATATTTCCTTTCAGAGTTGAAGAGATGATGTACCAACTGGTTCTCTTGCCCTCTTGCTATGAACAAGGCATGCCTGGGGGTCCTCATATGGATAATGTTAAGTATGGTACGAGTGATAAAGCCCACCGGAGCTGAGCCAACTACAGTCATGATCACAGCAATTTTTTTGTGTCACAGTGACCTGCACTTATATTTAATCATGTTCAAAGACCACATATATCCCCAGTGAATAAAAGGCTTTGGGCAAGGATCATAAATGGCTGCTAACACATTAGATGAAAAGACAGCTTCCACATGTGGTGCCTCACCTGAGCTCAGGAGTTTGAGACCAGCCTGCACAACATGGCAAAACCCAGTCTCTATAACACTGTACTTCAGCCTGGGTGACGGAGCAAGACCCTGTCTTAAACATACACATACACACACACACACACACACACACACACAACCAACAAACAAAACCAAAAAATTAGCAGGGCATAGTGGCATGTGCCTGTAGTCCCAAGTACTCAGGTGGCTGAGGTGGGAGGATGGTTTGAGCCCAGGAATTTGAGGCTGCAGTGAGCTATAATCATGCTACTGCACTCCAACCTGGGCAACAGAGCAACTCTGTCTCTCTAACAAATAAACAAACAAAACTGAAAATTGAGAAACCTGAAAATGGATGTGTGAGACCATCAATACCCAAACCTCCAAACCCACTGACCGATCACTAACACACACAGGCAATCATTCATGCGGTGCCAGAGGTGATGGCAACAGGAAGAACGAGACACCCACCTTGTGAAGTATTCTTACAAAAACAAAAGTAAAAAAAAACCCATCTGTGTTAAGTCTTAACTATTAATATAGTTGATAGGAAATACAGGAAACAGAGGAACATGTTAAGTGAGACACCAGGATGCAGACAACAAAACCCCAAATATGTGAAACTCTACAAGAAATGTGACCCATGTCCTCCAACAAACAAACTGTACAAAAAAAAAAGATGGGTAAGAACTGATAGAATTTAAGAGTCTTAGCAGACACATTAACCAAATGCAATGGGTGGTCCTCATTTGGATTGGCCATAAAAAGCATTTATGAGATGATGAGAAAAACTAAACAGATTGGATGTTTCATGCTATCAAGGATTTTTTTTTTTAAGGTGTAATGATGGTACTGTGGCTATGTTAAATAAAGGATCCTTATATTACAGAGATACATACATACTGAGGACACCTGGAAATGTAATGAGATGTCTGGAATTTGGTTCACATGAACCTATGCAGAAGGAGGAAGTGGGCAGATGAGAGAAACTGGCCAGGTCCTGCTAAAAGCAGAGGCAGAGCAGCGAGTATGCTTTTTATATATTTGAAATATTCCTTAATAAAAAGAAGAAAAAAAGGAGCGCCTGAGATTACCAAAGTGACACCATGGCTGTCTTCTTTTTATTTAAAAAACTCTGCCTAGTGGGATGTGTGGGGGTCCTGGGGAAAGATCTCTCATCAATGGCTTGGTGCCATTCTCCTGGGATTAAGTGAGTGCCACTCCTAGTTCCTGTGGGATCGGCCTGTTAAAGAGCCTGGCACCTTCCTCCTCTCTTGCTCCCTCTCTTGCTATGTGACATGACAAGTGCCCTTCCCTTCCAGCCAAGACTGGACGCTCCTTGAGGTCCTCACCAGAAGCAGATGCTGGAGCCACGTTCGCACAGCCTGCAGAGCCCCAAGCCAAATAAACCTCTTGGCGTCAGGTATTCCTTTATAGCAATGCAACAGACTAAGACAATGACGTCACTGGAAAGGCAGCAGCGTTAATCAACTTAAAAACAAAAAGAGGATTTAAAGGACACAGGTTACTGTGTGGGGTCAGGCATGGGGCAGTCCTTGTCCTTGCTGGACAGCTACATGGTGATTCCCCTCCAACGCTCCCCACCTTCAAGCAGGGCACAGAGGGACACTGTGGTCTGGGTGGGGCTTACCCCACATGGAGAGGAGGCAGCTCTAGCCAATTCAACAGAATTCCCTTGGCCACAGGACAGGTTCAAGAAAAGCCAAGTGACCCTCTGCAGATAAAGATCCTCTTGCTCAGGTCTAAGGAGTCTCTAGCTCTCTCCTACTACACCTGAAGAGAACACAGGGTTTGTACCTGCTCCCAGCCACCTTGTAACATAAGTGGAGCCTGTCTGAGAATGGAGACAATCTTGGGGCAGCAGAGGTTGCAGTGGAGAAAAACAAGATTCTGGCACCCGCAGCTGAGCTCCTCCACAAAGTTGTGCTTCACTTTCCCCCTTAAAACTAGTGTGGCGTGGATGTTCTGCCAAGTTGCAACTGAAAGAGTCCTAACTAATAAAAACACATGTTTACCGCAAAGAACCTCACCACCATCAATGTGATATCATCACAAGCTTGGCTTGCTCCCTGCCGCCGAATCCCAGGCTCCTACCCAGAGGGACTGATGCTACCTGTCTGATGTGCATCTTTCCAGATCTTTCCTGTGCATTTATTTACATCACAGTTACAGTTGTGTGTGTGTGACCTAAATGGCATAATATTCTGTACTCTGGTCTTCCTCACTTAAAAACAGTGTATTTCTCTCCAGATGGTCTTGGAAGTATACCACTGGGTCAAGCCAACAGTAAGTGATGATGCGATCTGCCCAGGATCTACTGTGGACAGCCCACACCCATGACAGGCAAAGGTACAATATGACATGCTACAGAGGTGTTCAAAATGGAAAACAGTAGATTCTGACAGAGTGACAATAGATCCTGGACAGTAGGTAGCAAGTGGGCTGGGTGAGTGATATGGTTTGGCTGTGTCCCCACCCAAATCTCACCTTGAATTGTAATAATCCCCACAAAACTGGGAGGGAGCCAGTGGGAGGTAACTGAATCATGGGGGCAGGTTTTTCTCATGCTATTCTATGGAGAGCAAATAGGTCTCATGAGATCTAACAGGGATTTTTTTTTTGAGATGGAGTCTGTCATCAGGCTGGAGTGCAGTGGTGCAATCTCAGCTCACTGCAACTGCTGCCTCCCAGGTTCAAGCAATTCTCCTGCCTCAGCCTCCTGAGCAGCTGGGACTACAGGCTCGCATTACATGCCCAGCTAATTTTTATATTTTTAGTAGACATGAGGTTTCACCATGTTGGCCAGGATGGCTTAGATCTCCTGACCTCGTGATCCACCCGCCTCGGTCTCCCAAAGAGCTGAGATTACAAGTGTGCGCCACCACACCCAGTCAAGATCTAACGGTTTTATAAAGGGGAGTTCTCCTGCACATGCCCTCTTGATTGCTACCATGTAAGACATGCCTCTACTTTATTTCTCCCTTGCCCTCTGCCATGACTGTGAGGCCTCCCCAGCCACGTGGAACTGTGAGTCCATTAAATCTCTTTCCTTTATAAATTACCCAATTTCGGGTATGTCTTTATTAGCAGTGTGAGAACAGACTAACACAATGAGAAAAGATATCCTGATTGTCTCTTTTCCAGGAGGCAACAGAGCAGCACGGAAACAAACCTTGGTGTAGGCCCCAGCTTCCTACTGACAAGGGCCCAGTGGCGGAAAACTGTCAACTGACTTTTGAGCCTCAGTTCTATCACTTATACTATATAAAAGATTGATGGTTAGGGTCAAACCCAAGACGTGTGAAACACCAAGTAAAGCACCACTCAGTTGGTAAGCTATTGCCAACAATTTTTGAAGTACTCAAAGTAAAAGAGAGAAATGTTTATTACTGAATAACTTTCAGAACTCTGAAAGGCGAAGTACATTATCTGAAGCAGTTTGGTTTCACCGCTCTTCTGCCTTCTTGAGGCTAAATTTCTTAAACTTAATACAATTATGTTTTTACAACAATACAATAGAGGTTTAGTTATTTCAGAATGAATGAGGTAGACCGGGTACAGTGGCTCATGCCTGTAATCCCAGCACTTTGGGAGGATGAGGTGGGCGGATCACCTGAGGTCAAGAGTTCAAGACCAGCCTGGCCAACCTATAGTGAAACTCCGTCTCTAGTTAAAAAAACAATACAAAAATTAGCTGAGCGTGGTGGCGCATGCCTGTAGTCCCAGCTACTTGGGAAGCTGAGGCAGCAGAACAGCTTGAACCTGGGAGGTGGAGGTTGCAGTGAGCCGAGATTGCACCACTGCACTCCAGCCTGGGCAACAGAGTAAGACTCCGTTTCTCAAAAAAAAAAAAAAAAAAAATAACACACACACACACACACAAAACAAATGAGGTGAACATCAAAGTGAGACAAGTAGACATGTGAAATACCAATAAGTTTTGAAATGAGCAAATCCAATAGCTACGCTCAGCACGCAATGAGCCCAGGAACCATTTTAGATGGGGGTAAAGTGTTACACTTGAACACACCCCAGTGTCAAAACATCCACATCTCCTACGTATTATAACGCTTGGGTAGAGAGAACCCTAACCCCATCGTTATTAAAAAAAATTTACTTCCTACATCATCTACACTGAATCTAAGATACCATCAATAACAAGATGTACTGTTATTTTATATGTTGCCAAAAAGAAAGCAATGATGCAAATGAAATTGTTATGGGTTGGTTTTAGAATGCCTCCTCATTTTAGTAGATCTGTTTAAAGTTGCAGAACTGATAAGACAGGCAGGGACTGTCTGTTTTCTTCACTGCCGTATTCCCAGTGCCAAGAATAGCGTACACAGTAGTAGACAGTTGGCACTCTATAAATGTTTGCTAAACATATGAGTGAATGAATGAATGAATTGGGACAAATGAGCTTTATGAATGAAAGCCATGCGGAGCGATCATTTTATGACTGTGAGTACCCAACTTGAACAGTTAAAGCATGAGCGCAATCTGTTACTTACAGCAATACAAACATTTCCAATTTATTTTTAAAATTACAAAGCTATCCATTTATGTTGCTGCAGAACAGCTCATGTTTCAGGAAGAGCGAAATCTGATTTCCTTGATAATGCCTAAGACAAGATGCAAAAAAGTTTCAGCCTGTCAATGGGAGTCCAATATCAGGTCAAGTTATTTCCAAATTTGTGTTTTAACTGTGATGGGGCAGCGCTGTGGCGGAGACCTTGTTTTCTTGTCTCGTTAACACTGTCCATCATGTTCACAGTGCAGAGTTATTTTTTGAAGGCCCACTGTCCTCCATGCAATGTGGTGGTGAACAAGATGTACAAGCAACTCTGGGTGTGATAGGCACTAACCAGACAGGACTCTGGGGCACTGGTGTAAACTGGTCTTAGGCCCCTGCATAACGTCAGCATTTGCAAATCCTGGGCCAGCTCACCAAAGAGTTTGAGCAAAAGGCTCTCTGTCCAGGCTGCCTTAGCCCCATCCGTATTGCTTTCGGTCTTCTGCTCTTGTACAGGCCAGGACCTTTTATGGCTACATGTACTCCCACTTCTGGCTAAGAAAACAGATGGAAGCATACAGTGTCTCTGGAGAAGAATGACACGTTAACAGATAATTAAGAAGCAATGTAGCTAAGTGCTACAACAAAGACACAATAGATGTTTTAGAACCCTAGAGGAGTAGGGCGAGAGGCTGGGAAGGGTTTTTGGAGGAAGTGATATTGAACTGAATGCCGGGAGTGAAGAAAGCATGGGATTCTTTGCAGAGCGAACAGGAGTAGCAAAGGCAGAGAGGTGAGAAATTGTGCTGTACACCAAGAACCACGAACGGTTCTGCTGACGGAACAAGAAGCCATCACATGGGGCTTAGGAAGAAGAGCACCTGAGGACAGATCATGCCTTGCAGACACTGGATTTCAAAAATATTGGTGATGTGGGATCAGATTTGTTTTAGGATGATAACCCTGGGCTGGTCTGTGGAGGAGATTCAGGGGGGACACAAATGAAGTTAAGGCAACCAGTTAGGGAATATGTAGGTGGGGAAGTCCGGGGAGACGCAAAGGGTCTAAGGCCAGAGAATTTATTTCATCATGAGGTGAAGGTGGTAGGCCTGAGGGACACTGGATGTCGGTCAGGGCAAGAGAATGAGGAAGACAGAGGAGTCCAGGACAATCCTGTGTGTCCAGCTGGAGTATGAGTGGCTGGTGGCAACTAGCAACTAAAAGAAAACAGGTAGCAGAGGAGCAGCAGCAAAGAACAGGCTTTGGGGGGAAGAAAATAGGCCGTTTTTTGGCATTCTGAGTGTGAGGTGCCAGGTAGAGACGCCAGGCTAGCAAGGCACACTGGAGCTGCAAGTAGGAAAGGGCTGGGTCAACAATTTAGGTTTAGAAACCAACAGCATACATGGGGTACCCGGAACTGTGCCAGCAAACAAAATCTCTTAGGGAGATCCCTAATGGAATCAAAGTCAGGAATTTTGGTTTTCATTCCTTTTTCCACCAGAGTTCCCAGGAAAGTGTATTTTCTTTTTTGGGGTAGTTGGGTGATTTCTCTTCAAAATAAAACAAACTGAGAATATCAGTGGTGGGGGAAATAATATATATTCTTTTAAACAGATTCTAATGTATTAATACCACCAGTAGCTAAATCAAACTTTATCTTGGTGCAGCATAAAACCTCTATCACACATTGTAGTTCATATTATATGGGCTCACTCAAGAGTTTACAGAAAATATTTTTGGATCAGGTAAATGAAATCCTCCAACAGCAGTGCTGTGTGATCTGGCCACTGCCTACATCTCCAGCTTCGTCTCATAACACTCTCCCCTTCCCCAGCTTATTGGTCTTTCAGCCACTCCTAGGGTAGGTGAAGCTGCTTCCTGCCTCTGCATAGGCGGTTTCTGCTGATCTCTCTTCAGATCTCAGCTGAACATCACCCCAGAGAGGCCTTCCCAGAACAGCCTATCAAGAAGAGCAACCTCCCTCACTTTTTTTCTATTACCTGGTTTTCTTTCTTTCTTTCTCTTCTTTTTCTTTCTTTCTTTTTTTTTTTTAAAGACAAACTCTCGCTCTACCACCCAGGCTGCAATGCAGTGGCGCAATCTCGGCTCACTGCAACCTTGGTCTCTCGGGTTCAAGCGATTTTCCTGCCTCAGCCTCCCGAGAAGTAGGGGCTACAGGCCCGAGCCACTGCTCCCGGCTAATTTTTGTAGTTTTGGTAGAGACGAGGTTTCATCAAGTTGGCCAAGCTGGTCTCGAACCCCTGATCTCAGGTGATCCGCCCGGCTCGGCCTCCCAAAGTGCTGGGATTACAGGTATGAGCCACCGCGCTCGGGCTACTACCTGGTTTTCATTTCCTTTACTACACTTACACAAGGTCTACTTTATTTCCCTGTTTGTCTCCTTGCTTTATTACTAATAGATCCTCCAGAGTAGGGACTCTTGTCTTCTCTCCTGCAGCCCCGGCACGTAAAGGTGCTGGTCAAAGAAAGGCGGGAATCACCGACCGGACACCAGGGCAAATCAGGGCAGCCCAGTGATGTCAGATGCCAGCCAGGGAATCCGACCCATGTGGGTCTTTTCTCAGCTTCCCCGCTCACCGTGACTTTCACAAGTAACGGAACCCCCTCAACCTGTTTCCTCAACTGTAAAAAGGCACTAGACATAGCAAGAAGCAGTTCTGGCAGCGCGGAAACCGGAGGACACTCTGGGTGTCACGACAACGCGTAGAAGCCGCGTTCCGTGCCGCGGCCCCAGCCCCGGCCCCTGCCCCCGGCCCGCCATGTGGCGCGGCTAACCGCCGCCGTGCGCCCACCTGTCTCCTTCTGCGTCTTCACGCTGATGTACTGGCGCAGCTTCTTCACCGCCCGGTCCCGGATGCCCTTCTCGCTAGACGCCAGCCGCTGGGCAAACTGGATCTCGGCCGGCTGCATGGCGGGGGCCATCGCGCCCGCTGGAGCATCCCCGGCCGCGCAACCCACAGTGCCGCTGCCGCCAACCGAGCACCGCGGAACCGTCGCCGTCCACCCGAGCCGCGACTGCGCAGTAGGCGGCGGTGGCGCGCGGACTGATGGCGTCACAAAGGCGCCGGCGCTCGCAGCGCGCTCTGGGAGTGAGCGCGGCCCTGGCCCTGGCAGCCGGCGTAGCGGCCTATCCCGCGTATGCTTGGCGCTGGCGCTACCTTTCCATTGCCAGAATTCAGGCTGTAGACGGCGAAGTTAGCCAGCGTTAGGACTTGGCCAGGAAGAGACGGACGGCTGTTTGTAAACGGTCTAGGAATCGTTATTTGTTTGAGACAAGATCTCGCTATGTCACCCATGCTGGAGTGCAGTGGCGCGATCTCGGCTTACTGTAGCCTCGACCTCGCAGACTCAAGCGATCCTCTCATCTCGACCGCCCGAGTAGCTGAGACTACAGGCGCGCGCCATCACGCCCCGCTAATTTTTTATTATTTTTTATAGAGACGGGGTCTCGCTGTGTTGCCCAGGCTGGTCTCAAACTGCTAGCCTCAAGCGATCCTCCCGCCTCAGCCTCTCCGAGCGCTGGGATTACAGGGTTGAGCCACCGCGCCTGGCCACGGTCCAGGATCTTTAGTCCCATTCAGCACACCGCGTTGAGCCAGCAGCTCTCCTGCGATCTCCGTGGCACGGAGTTTTTAACTGTGGAGCCTCCGGGTCCCCCGGGTGGAGTTGAGACTGGAAGGAAAGGCCGGCACTGGGGCCTGCTGAGCGGGTGGAGGGCGTTCCTTGTGCGCCAGCGCTTGCGGAGGCTCGGGCAGGTCGGCGCGCCCCTACCCCGGAGCCCTAGTGCCAGTGCTGGGGCGCCCGCGCCGGCGTCCCGAGGCCTGGAGAGCACGCGCGCTTCCCGGGGAGCTGGGCAGGGCGGACTGCTTGAGAGAGGGAAGAAATCTTAGCTTTGGGTTCGCGTGAAACCTGAGGCCATCCTATATAGTTTGCGCACTCGGCGGGCGTGCTGGGGCAAGTTAATGGCCTAGATGACTCCAAACGTAGCGGGGAGGTTATCTCGATTGCTGCCGCTCAGTTATCTGGGCGACCTCCCGAGGTGCCTGTTGCTAAATTCAACCCTCAATATGAAAGCACCTGAATCCCAGCGAGGGAAGGCGGACCGCGGAGGCGAGTTTCCAGCCAGGACTGACTGCCCGTTTCAACGCAGTCCCCTTTAGCGCAGCATTCCTCGCCAAACAGGAAAGGACCCTTCCGATTTCTTTTACTTGACGCCTACACCAGGGACTGCCTTTCCTTCCGCTTCGCAGACAACAAGTTTAAAACCCGGGCTAAGCCAGAAGAGCCAAAGCGGGCCCTCACCAACGCCACTCCTCGCCCTCTAGGCGGAGAATGCTGCGCAATTTCTGCGAGGTTTGAGCCTCGCGGCTCTCCGTTCCCGACCCCCGTGGACACGTTCCCGCGCTTTCTGGCGTGAGGGGTCAGAGGTCGCCGCCGTCGCGCAAGCGAACGTAGCGCAGGGGGTGGCGGCCATGGGCGAAGCGAGCGGCGCTGAGGTCAGCTGGGTCAGTGAGGAGGCCCTGGCCATTCGCACCCCTCAGAGCCTCGCCCATTGCACTCGCAGACGGCCCGCTGTCGCGTGCTTGGGGAGGCCTGGAGACCTGGTCCCCGGACAGCGTGGGCTGGGCCGGAACGCGGTGGAGGCCTGGGCGCGAGGCGACTTCAAACCCACGCGGGGGCCGGGTCTGTGAGGCTGCGCGCGGCGGGGCACTGAGTGGCGCCAAAGCGGGCGTGCGAGCGTGGGATGGTTGGTCACTCTGCTCTCTGCCCTGTGGAAGCCCCGTTTCCCTCCGAAGGCCTGCTCTGGGACTTAGCGTCAGGCTTAGAGAGAATCTGCCCTCCACCAAATTTTTAAAAATTTGTTTATTTTTTATTTTTGAGACGGAGTCTCGCTCTGCTACCCAGGCCGGGGTGCCGTGGGGCGATCTCAGCTCACTGCAAGCTCCGCCTCCCGGGTTCAAGGGATTCTCCTGCCTCAGCCTCCCGAGTAGCTGGGACTACAGGCGCACGCCACCACGCCTGGCTAATTTTTGTATTTTTAGTAGAGAAGGGGTTTTACCATGTTGGCCAGGATGGTCTCGATCTCCTGACTTCGTGATTTGCCCTCCTCGGCCTCCCAGAGTGCTGGGGATTACAGGCGTGAGCCGCCGCGTCTTGCCCCTCCATTGATCTTGTAACTGTAACTCTGATTGCATGTGATGGAGAAGGCGCTTGGACTCTGGGGCCAGATCCGTGTTCACATCCTGCTTCTGCCCCGTATTAATTGTGCTGCATGGCGACTTACGTAGCTCTCGTGCCTTAATTTCCAGCGGGACAATCCTAGAGGCTTGGGGTGAATAGTAGATGCGATCACCGGCAGGGGGCTTGGCACGCCCAGTGGAAAACCAGTAAAGATGGCTTCCTTTTCCTCCTGATGAGCTTGGCGCTGCAATGATAAAAAGTTGCAGGCGTTTTCTTTGACTTTTAGGAATATGGCTCCTGTATGCATTTTCTTTTTCGTGGTCTTGCTCTGTTGCCCAGGCTGGAGTGCAGTGGCACGATCATAGCTCACTGCAGTCTCCTACTCCTGTGCTCAAGCCTTCTTCCCACCTCAGCCTCCTGAGTAGCTGTGATTACAGGCGTCCACCACCACGCCTGGCTAATTTTTATAGTTTAACGAGTTTCACCATATTGGTCAGGCTGGTCTCGAACTCCGACCTCGGGTGATCCACCCGCCTCTGCCTTCCGTAGTGTTGGGATTACAGGCGTGAGCCACCGCACTCGGCCTCTGGCCATGTTTTCATATTTTGGTAGACAGGGTCTCTCTCTCTCTTGCTCAGGCTGATCTTGAACTCCTGGCCTCCCAAAGTCCTGGGATTTCAAGTGTGAGCCACCATGCCTGGCTTGTTTGCACTTATTTTTGACATCTGCCCCCTTTTTGAAGGCTGAAGCTTCAGCTTTCAAAATGTTTATGTATACATAAAAATATAGCAGAACATGTAGTAGGTAAAGAATGATTTGAAACACTTATGAACATAAGAGGCATGAAAGAAAAGGAAACACGTTGACTTGGGCTTTTTTTTTTTGTCATTTGAAGAGAAATATAATAAGATCTGCTTGTTCTTTTAGCACATGGGAACCAAAGAGGAATTTGTTAAAGTCAGAAAGAAGGACCTGGAACGGCTGACAACGGAAGTGATGCAAATACGGGATTTCTTACCCAGAATACTAAATGGGGAGGTGCTGGAAAGCTTCCAGAAATCAAAGATTGTAGAAAAAAGTGAGTCTGCATTTTTAGCAGTCATTGGTGATGACTGATTTGTTCTGGTAGATTTACCTTAGGTAAATAAGTAATTGTAAACACATTTTAAGGCACTCTTAATAGTCCTTGTGATGATATTTGGGAGAGTCTGATCTAAGAAAGGGAGGTTTCCTCAACGTAGTGACTTGGACATACGTAAGTTGGTGGTAGAGGAAAGGTTGCCAGTTTTCTGAGCATCTATTATCAGCTTCTTTCTCTCTTCATTGGCAGAAGAATTTTATACTTTTGATAACTAAAGCTCTACTCTGAAAATTAAGTACTTAGTGTGTAAGTTAAGGATCTTGCCATATGGAAACCTTGCATAGGGTTAATTGTCAGTAGAGATAGCTGGAGGTATGTTCACTTGTCTTTAGGTGGATGGGTGAGTCACTTTCTAGAACTGATTGAAGTTTAGGCTTACTGGTGTCCATTCAGACTTTTGAGATTTGAGCTGCGCCGTTATGTTTAATACCAGTTTAGGAGACTATTGAAGTTCCTGGAGATACTCTGAGATTGACTCAGGACTTGGTTGATTGAGACCGAATCGTGGTTTAATCAGCGTTTGATGGTTAAGGCCTATTTACAGCATGACATTTGGTTGTTAGCCCCCACTGTGTGCCCCCTAGAAAAGGTAGTGCATCCGGAGGGCCCAGGCAGGCCTAGCATTCCTCCATACAAGAAGGTAGCTCACCCCAAGAACATGAGTTTCTGGCTGGTGCAAATGTATCTGGTGAGTAGGCCAGCCATATCCAGTTAGAAGGGATCGTTCTCATGGTTACCACAGTGCCTTGCCCTGTTTACGTTGTCTTTGGTTTCCTCAGATCCATTCTTCTCCGCCTTGTGGTGTGCTCTAGGAGGTGAATCCCTGCAGACAAGGTTCCTCCAGTTACCTTGCTGGCTGCCAGTGGGGGTCACCAATGGAAGGCATTGCTGGGTGGAGAGAGAGGTTGGGTTGGGGTGTTTCTTCCCGCTCCCTCCCTGCTTTGCTGCTGTTGTATGGCAGTAGCTGCATCCCTCCACAACAAAGACTCCTGTCTAGAGGCCTCTTCCACAGTCCTAGCTCTTGCTGGACTCCAGTAATGCTGTTTTCTCCCACTGTTCCTTTGGCTGTAGGGCTGTTGCTAGTCCCTGGGTGCCTCACTGTTCCTTGGTGGTTCCCTTATCTCTGTTCTCCCCTCTGTAAGTGGTCCTTTCAGAAAAGTCTCAACATCTGTGTTGATTTGTCTTTCTTACTGGGACCCTGCCAGAGACATGCCATGTCATTGGTTGCCAAAATGTCCATTGACTTCTTAATTTCTGATTTCATGTTCATCCTTCGACTTTCTGAGATGAGTCATTCCTTGTGCATTTATCTTCAGGAAAGGAAGGTAAATAGACATACACCAGTAGCAGTGTGTGGCAGCCTGCTGGTTGGTTATATTCTCACTGTAAATAAATAAACTGGCATTCTAAAAAATACATCGGGGTCTCATGAGTTAGTTAACATGAGTGTCTTTAGTGATCATTCTCCCTGCCAAAACCAAACCCAGTGAGGGCCACAAACAAATATGTGGTCACTTGATCACAGTCAGACTTTGGGAGATCTTCTCTTACAGTCCCGGCCTCCCCCAGGCTGTAGAGTCACCTCTTTTTCCATGAGCTCTCTGGTGATTGCTGCTTATTCTCCTTTGCCGATTTATCCTTTTCTGTTTAGCAGCCTTCAGACAGTGCTTGAGGCTCAGGCCTAGACCTCCTTCTCGCCTCACCCCATGGCTTCTCCCTAGGCAGTCTCATGCACACCTGTAGCTTCAGCCACCATCTTGATGCCAGTGGCTGCCGGATTGAATCTCTAGCCCAGAACTCTTCCCAGGCTCAAGGCCCCGTGTCTGACTCCTGCTTGGTGTTTCTTCCTGCTTGTTTCACGATTATTTCAAATTCTAAATGTTTGCCCTACCCTAATTAGTAGTCTGAGGTCACCAGGAACAGACCCACAGTCTGACAGAGTGAGGTTTATGGCTCTTTGCAATGAGGAAGAGCACACCAGAACATCGGAGGAACTGTAGGGCATCTCAACAAAGAAGAGGATAGAGCTGTTACAGAACTTGGAGACGAGTGGTATTAGGTGAAGCATAAATGAAGCAAAATAGAGCTGTGTCTAAAGGGACCAATATCAAATCTGACTGTGAAGTGGACCCAGGTCCTGTTCCCTTGAAAACTGCAAAGTTCAAATAGATGTGGAACATTGTTCTAGAAATCCCTTACTTGAAGCTCTGCAGTCGCTGGAAATAGTCTCTTCTGTGTCACAGTGACTTAGATCCTGCAGGCAAGAGTGGGATCTTCTTACTGGTATAATTTCAAACAACAAAATTTCTGACAGTCTGGGATTTTACAGAGTAGGCTTCTCATTGCATAGGAAGAGATCATTATGACACTTCACAGTTGCATTGTCTTTGGGAGACAGATTTGCTGTGAACTTGGCACCTCACTTAATCTGTGTTTGTTATTCCAACCTGACAGAAGTCAGGACAGACTTTTGTTTTCTCGGTGCAAGCTAATTTTTCCTTCCTGTTGTCATATCTGCCTCATGCTATCCATCCCCTACCCCTGTCTTATACTGGCCTGCCTCAGTCTCCCCAGAGCACCACTACCCAGACTAGAGACCCAGGAGGCTTCCTTGTTACCTGTCTCTCTTCCTCACTACCCACGAAACCTGTCGGGGGGCGCGTCTTATGAGTGTGACTTCATGGGTGCACCCTGAATCATCAACCTGCGTCCATCTCCACTGCTGTGTTCTGCCTCCTCCTGGCAGCCTCTTCACTGCCACTCTCCAGTCCCTTGGACACACTGTAGCCTGAGTAGTTTGTGGCAGTTCAATCTGATGATGCCATTCACCTGTGTAAGTCTCAGAAGCTTCTCTGCTTTTAGGATAAAGAACAAAAAACTAAAAACCTCACCCAAACTCACTATCATCCAAAACCCTAAACAAAACCATAATGTGATTTAAAATGCTTTGTATTATTGGGCATAGCCTCGGCCCAGAGTCACTGCCCAATCTGATTACCTAGACATGATCCATCTTCTTTTTAGATGTTGTCATGGTACCCTGTGCTTCTTCAGACAACATGGTTTTATTTCCATTTTACTTTATAAGTTGGTGGGAGTGCAGGGCCCTTGTTGCCTATCATTCTCTCCCTGGCTGAGTATTTTCTGGAGGGACTACCCTACTGTCTCTGCATGCCCTTCTTTCTTTCTCTCTTTTTTGAGACTGAGTCTTGCTCTGTCACCTGGGCTGGAGTGCAGTGGCATAATCTCGATTCACTGCAACCTCTGCCTCCTGTGTTCAAGCAATTCTGCCTCAGCCTCCCAAGTAGCTGGGATTACAGGCATGTGCCAGCACTGCCGGCTAGTTTTTAAATTTTTAATGGAGACCAGGTTTTACCATGTTGACCCGGCTAGTCTCAAACTCCTGACCTCAGGTGATCCTCCCACCTGGGCCTCCGAAAGTGCTGGGGTTACAGGCATGAGCCACCGTGCCTGGCCTGCATGCCCTTTCTAGTTTGCAGTGCTATCTCGTGGAACTCACATGTGCTTCAGGAAGCGTGGTTTTAAGAGAAAGGAAGGATCAGAGTGGACTGGGCTGGTTTCAGGAGGGTTACTGTGGCCTCCTAAGGCATCTTTTATCTAATTTTGGCTCTTGAGTTCTTCCCATTTGGGCAACATGAAGAAAAATAAAAATTATTCTTTTTATAAGGCATAGATTTGATAGCCCTCCCCAAGCCCTCCCAGGAGCCTGTCTTCCTAATCATGTTGGACATGACTCTAAGAATAGAGCTCTACAGAGGAAATCCACAATTGTATAATATGTTAAATGGCAGCAAGAGACATTTGACATATTGATTCTTCTACTCTCCCACTATCCCTATGGTCTAGTATCCATCCTTTTGCTTCTTCTAGAGGTTAATGTGTGCTTTCAATCTTTTTTTTTTTTTTTTTTTGAAGTGGAGTCTTGCTGTGCCACCCAGGCTGGGGTAGAGTGGTGTGATCTTGGCTTACTGCAGCCTTCGCCTCCTGGGTTCAAGCGATTCTTCTGCCTCAGCCTCCCAAGTAGCTGGGACTACAGGCGCCCACCACTACGCCTGGCTAATTTTTGTTTTTTTAGTAGAGATGGGGTTTCACCACATTGGCCAGGCTGGTCTTGAACTCCTGACCTTGTGATCCACCTGCCTCAGTCTCCTAAAGTGCTGGGATTACAGGTGTGAGTCACTGTGTGCTTCCAATCTTAAGCAGTGACAAAAGGCAACCTGAAAGTAGAAATGAATGGAGGCAGGGAAGGAGTAGGCCTGATTTGAGAAGTTTGTTTTTAGAATCTGGGTTTATTTCTGTTTAGATGGATTTAGGCTGTAAAGTAACTTGTAAGCCAGCTAGAGGACTTGAGGTGATACATCAAGTAGCGAATGGGGCTTGATTCCAATTCTAGCACAGCATCTACCTTTGGGAGGACTGGGCAAGGTAAGTGGTGGTTTGGAATGATACGAAGGTGTTGCCTGTGAGTCTTAGGGAGTTGATGAGCACTGGGGAGAGGCATGATTGATAAGGAGGAGAAGGGGAGATGTTCTAGGCTATTGTGGTGGCATGTGTGAAAGACACATGGGACTGAACAGGACTAATTGCAGGTTCATCAGCTAGTGTTTGATTGCTCTGTGGGATAAGGATTGGGGTGTAGCAGAATTAGGGGTAGTAAATGAGCGGTTTATAGAAGACAATCCTAGATTGTTTTTAATTTGAGAGGAGAGTCAACTGGAGATTACCACATGGAAATAACCATGAAAATGATGATGAAAATGATGTTCTCAGGGTCATGTTTTTTCCACGTTGAGTGTACGGTAGGTCTGAGGGATTGGTGGAAGATGACCTAGAGCATTTGTCAAGGAAAGTCTTGGGTTTTATTAGTGTGTGGGACTGCAGCTGTATGGATGGAAGGGAAGGGACGTTTGATTAGTCTGGTGGTGAAGACAGGCAAGGCGTCATGATTTACAATCGGAAGTGAGAGTATAGAGATAGGGGATCATTATATCCTGCCTGCTGATTAGTGTCTAAGAAATGGGGATGGTAATGCTTATCTCATAGGATATAGCAAAGTTTAAAATGAGAGAAGCTCTGTAGGGCGTGTGCCCCTGTGCCTAGCTCATGGGACTCCTCGGTAAATAGCGCTTCCTCAGGTGGTGGAAACTACTGGAACCCTTGGGGAAGTGAAGAGACTCCAGTTCACAGCCCAGCAGCTTTGCTTTCAGGACAGAGAACATTGTCAATTCCTAAGTTTTGGAAAGGTGGAGGGAGGTTTGAGTACAACTCACCTACGTTTGCAAGAGATACAAGCCAGTCTGGGTGCCGTTGCTCACACCTGTAATCCCAGCACTTTGGGAGGCCGAGGTGGGCGGATCACTTGAGGTCAGGAGTTCAAGACCAGACTGGCCAACATGGAGAAACCCCTTCTCTACTAAAAATACAAAAATTAGCTGGGCATGGTGGCGTGCACCTGTAATCCGACCTACGCAGGAGGCTGAGGCAGGAGAATCACTTGATCCCAGGAGGCGGAGGTTGCAGTGAGCTGAGATCGTGCCACTGCACTCCAACCTGGGCAACAGAGTGAGACACTATCTCAAAAAAAAAAAAAAAAAAAAAAAAAAGAAAAGATGCAAGCCTGACAACACTACAGGCATCCCCAATTGCCTTGTGAAAGTAGCGGCAGTTAAATACCCAGGAAAACATTACCCTGTTTTCTTTCATCCCTTCTTGTGCTTTATTCATCCCACAGTGGGGACGAAATCAGTGGGTGTCAAAAATTTGTTTAGGAAAATCCTGTTTTTTTAAAAAATAAAATTTTATGTAATAGTATATGGTGGTTCTAGATGTAAAATTGTTGAAAATTGTATTTTCTGCATATTTTTAAAATTAAGTTTTAGAACATGTACTTATAAAATCAGTAGGTACAATGAAGGTGGTGTGATGAAGACAAACATTTAGTATCTGGGATTTTGGAAGATATTTGGATGATCATTTTCAGCCTCCAGTTGTTTTTAGTTTTGCTTGTGAAGTAGTAAGAAAACAGACACCACAGATAAGGTGGTGCAAATGGTAAAGTTTTCAGAGTTCAGCTAGCGTCATGAAGATGCTTTCCAATTAAACTGATACAGAAGCTTGAAATAAGAGGAGTCAGATATTTTTGTTTTACAGTTAAATCACTAAGATCTAGCAATTCCTTACTTTCCTTGATTGGCAATTGTTCGTTTCAGAGAGAAATGACAAAAAAGCCATTCAGTCTGTTTAAATCTTCATTGTCTTATAAAAAACGCTTTTCGTGCATTATGTTGCATTTGAAGTGTTAAATGATGTAATGAAAAAAAACCCAATTTGACACCTTAGTGGCAGTCAGATATTTACTGAGTCTCAGAGGAGCTGGAATTATTTTTGTATATTGACAGCACACCTAAAATTTTGGTCTCATTTCTGAAATAATTAAAATGTTAAATAGTTTTAACCTTTTAAAATTTATTTATATATTTTTTGATATTAATAATGTGAACCAGGCTTGTTTTGGTCATTGGAAATATCAGCAGTGAATACAGACTAGTGCAGCCATGATATACTGGTGAGATATTTGACCAACAGATTTGTTTTCCTTTTTTTTTTTTGAGGCAGAGTCTTCCTCTGTCACCCAGGCTGGAGTGCAGTGGCGCCATCTTGGCTCACTGCAACCTCAGCCTCCCAGGCTGAAGCGATTCTCCTTCCTTAGCCTCCCAAGTAGCTGGGACTACAGGCACATGCCATCACATTGGCTAATTTTTGTATTTAAAATTATTTTTCAAAATAAAACCACAAAAAACAAACAAAAGGTCAGGCGTGGTGGTGCACACCTGTGATGCCAGCTACTCCGGAGGCTGAGGCAGGAGAGTTGCTTGAGCCCAGGAGGCGGGGGTTGCCGTGTGCCGAGATTGTGCCACTGCCTCCAGCCTGGGTGACAGAGTGAAACTCCATCTCAAAAAAAAAATTTTTTTTTAAATAAAATAAATGAATGATGAGCAAATGTGGTAAAAAAAATGTTAATAGTAGGTAAGTCTGGGTAAAGAGATATATAGGCATTTTTTTTTTGGTATTAGTTTTTGTGAATTTGAAATTACTTCCAAATAAAAAGTTTAACATTGTAAAGTAGAGCTATTAATTAGCTGTTTATGGGACTGTAATTGTTCCCCAGGTACTCTTAGATTCTTAGCAGTAGGATTGGAAGACCACTGTGCTATGTGATTTCTAAAGAGTTTGTAGGATATTTTGAGATTAATTTCCTGAGAGTTTGATATGGGGTACCCCGTTTCAGTTCTGAGAAGAATTATTTGTAGTCTGTAGAAATAGGAACTTAAGAAATATCCATGAAGAGTGGAACAAAAGAGTGAGGACCGAAAAAGGATTATTACTTTGACCCAGAGTTTACTGTGGCCCAAATGAAAGAACATCAGAGTGTGTCACATCCATATCCTGGCAGGGAACAAAAGGAGTAAACAGAGAAAAGTGAAGAGATTAAGGTGTGATCTGGGTTAAGGGAACCAGTACCTGGAGAAAGAGGCATTCAGGAACTAGCAAAGCAGAGCGCCATTGCCTCCCCTGGGCCAAAGGAGCAGAAGGGAGAGAGGTACCAGACTTGGTGAGAGGCGTTGCTCTGGACAAATGCTTGATAGCACCTGTGGCCTCACCCAGCAGGGAGGATGGAGTGGGGAGACATGTCCCATCCTTAGTCACCTCCTGTCCTCCAGTTTCCCTGCGGGGCTGCTACTGCATCCAACAGGAAGCCACTGTTGCTGTGGTTGTTCATGTCAGCCTCTTGGGGCACAGATCAGAGTGGAGAGGGTCCAGAACATGGGAAGTTAGAGAAAAAAATATGTAGGGAGCTTATGGACAGAGACGGTGGAAAGGTGGTGAAAATGGAGGGGGAAGAGGCATGTAGTGTTTGAATATCACCCCTGACTGCCCCACTATCTATGTCATATATGTGTGTTAGTGAATGAAAACCAAAATTCCCTGACCCTGGTTTGGAAAATCAACAGAATTCATCTGAGTTCAAGATTGATCTTAGTTTTTTTTTTTTTTTTTTTTTTTTGAGTTGAAGTCTCACTCTGTTACCCAGGCTGGAGTGCAGTGGCGTGATCTTGGCTCACTGCAACCTCCACCTCTCAGGTTCAAGCAATCGTCACACCTCGGCTTCCTAAGTAGCTGGGACTACAGGCATGTACCACCACACCTAGCTAATTTTTGTATTTTTAGTAGAAATGGGGTTTCACCGTGTTGTCTAGGCTACTCTTGAAGTCCTGACCTCACATGCCAGGTGACAAAGAAATGGTAAGGTAAATTGATCCCTTTTGTGTAGTTTTATTTGATTACTGTTCTAGAAACCCTTCTTTTCATGTCTAGCTTTCTGTACCCTCCCTGTGAATAAGTTGAGCATCATGAGATAGAGCCATTCTCATTTATTTATTTATTTTTTTGAGACAGAGTTTCACTGTTGTTTGCCAGGCTGGAGTGCAATGGCATGATCTCAGCTCACTGCAACCTCTGCCTCCTGGGTTCAAGCGATTCTTTAGCCTCAGCCTCCCTAGCAGCTGGGATTTACAGGCATGTGCCACCACATGTGGCTAATTTTGTATTTTTTTAGTACAGATGGGGTTTTGCCACGTTGGCCAGGCTGGTCTTGAACTCCTGACCTCAGGTGATCCGCCCGCCTTGGCCTCCCAAAGTGCTGGATTACAGGCATGAGCCACCGTGCCTGGCCTATTCTCATGTTATTAGAACTGCATTGAGGAAAGATTATTGGCCACGTGCAGTGGCTCATGCCTGTAATCCCAGCACTTTGGGAGGCCAAGATGGGCAGATCACTTGAGGTCAGGAGGTCAAGACCAGCCTGGCCAACATGGTGAAACCCCATCTCTACTAAAAATACAAAAATTAGCCAGGCGTGGTGGTGGGTATCTGTAGTCCGAGCTACTGGAGAGGCTGAGGTGGGAGGAATGCTTGAACCTGGGTGGCAGAGGTTGCAGTGAGCTGAGATTGCGCCACTGCACTCCAGCCTGGGCAACAGGGCAAGACTTGGTCTCAAAAAAAAAAAATTATTGTTTCAGAAGATACATAGATGTTCAAATGGTCTGTGATTTAGGTCATTTGTAATATTCACTGTTCATATTATTTCTGTCTCTGGATTTAAAAAATGACAAAAGCAATATATTCTTACTGTATAGGAATGAGACATACAGATAACCAAAGTAGCCATGTGTTTTTCTTGGTTCAAGGATTAGCAGAAGGAATGTATAAAGAAGTGAAATTCATTTATGTGACAAGTATTTATGTACTGCGTACTATGTTCCAAATAGACGTTTGAAGGGTAGGCCTGAAACAAAAGCTATGCAAATCCTTGCCCTCAGGGTGGCTTTAGGTAGCTTAAGAGTTCTCTTCCCAGGCAGCAGCAATGCTCCCATCTGGCCACAAGGCGGCGGCCTCATACAGCAGAAGGGCACCTGCCACCTCCCCAGGATCCTGGTGTGAATGGATGTGGCCTCCCTGGTCACTGACC
Organism: Cacajao melanocephalus; assembly: GCA_963573385.1. Taxonomy (NCBI): domain Eukaryota; kingdom Metazoa; phylum Chordata; class Mammalia; order Primates; family Pitheciidae; genus Cacajao; species Cacajao melanocephalus. Next base: position 53,942 of record CAUYLG010016481.1, read on the forward strand.
TGGAATTCTCTGAGATTGCCTAGGGTAGAGTGGGATGTTTTAACCCTGTCCCTTTGGTATGTTAGCTTACACTAGGGTTGTGCACAGCTGTCTAGAACAAGCGATTATGAAATTACCATAATACAAGAGAGCCCTTTTGGGTGGGCAGAGTTAATTCCCACAGGTTTTTACATATGATGAGTTTGTAGAGATTTCCTATTTCCTTTACCGTGTTTGAGTAATATATAGTTTAACAGTAGAAGCAAAATTTAACAGTTAAGTGCAAAGAAAAAATTTAAATCACAGAAATTTTATCTGCTGCTTTTTCATTTTCTTTTTGTCTATGACCATAGGTGGTATTTCATATATGATGATTTAACATTGTTACAAATAATGCAGCTATGTAGTTTTGAAAGCATAGTTAGTGCTTGCTAGTTGATTTTTTGAGTGGCCAGGATTAAGATAAAATCAATAATTCCAGTAAAAGTTATTGTGGCACAATATTTCTTAAAATGAAACTCTGACTTGAGGGAGAAGAAATAATCCAAAGGTACTTTGCCCTATTGCTGAGAAATACTTTTTTTTTTTTTTTTAAAGAGATGGGGTGGGGGTCTCACCCTGGGTGGTCTTGAACTCCTGGCCTCAAGTGATCCTCCCACCTCAGCCTTTCAAAGGAATTACAGGTGTGAGCCACCGAGCCTGGTCCCTAAGAAACATGCTTTATAAGAAGCTTTGGCAGCCAGTTTTATAATGTTTAGCTGGTCTGAATATTTACTTTTAGGTTCTAATCTTTCTGCTAGGACAAGGTCTCTAGAAAATTTAGAGATTAGCTTTATTTCTCCCTCCCTTTATTAAAGCTTCCTTTAGAGCTTTGGAGACACCCATGTGGTTCTAAGCAGTCCCCACAAGTTTCTGATTTGGGTTTCCTCTTGTCCTCCCGGACCCCTAGATTCGACAGCTCTGCCCCTTCTCTTTAGTTTGCGCATAATTGAGGAAGTGTCTGTGAGCTTTTTCTCCTCTAGGGTGCAGTAATGTTCTGTTTTCGAGGCGTCTGGCTCTTTGAGGCTTTCTCACTCATAGCAAGTGAGAATAGAAGAGTGAGACATACAGATAACCAAAGTTGCCTTGTGTTTTTCTCGGTTCAAGGATTAGGAGAGGGAATATAGAAAGAAGTGAAATGCCTTCATGTGACAAATATTATGTACTGCCTTTCAGTACCCTCCATGTTTTTGCACTTTCACATTCCTGTGGATGGGTTCTCTTGGTTTCCTGTTGTTGGTCGTATGTTACATCTTCACTTTATTTTATTAGGGATGAGAAACCAGGTTACTGCCCAGAAGTAATTGTTCTCAAAGTGTGGGTCCCAAACCGGTAGCATGAGTCTCACCCAGGAACTTGTTAGAAATGTAAATTCTCAAGCTCACCCCAGACGTTCCAAATTGGAAACTCCGTGGATGGGACCCAGCTGACTCTGTATTATCGAGTCCTCCAGGGATTCTGATGTACACTGAAGTTTGAGAATCACTGTCCTAAAGCATCGCTGCTTTAATCAGAGAATTTATGCCGTTAGCTCTTAGCCCCCTCAAATCTTTGTATATGTTGGCATAAAAACTGGTGATTTCCAGCTCTTGAGATCAAACACTTAACAATTTGTATTACGTATTTGATTTTTTTGAATGTCAGTATTTCTGCAACATCATGTTTTAGATTTAAAGTTGATTATACTTTTGCTTGATTTGTTGATGTGGATTTTTTGGGATTTTTGTTGGCTGCTGTTGACTCATCAGCTGGATGAGCGTGGTGGAGAGGCAGTATTATGTAGTTCCCACCTTTCACCATAGCATTTTCCGATTTTTATCGCTGTGATTTCCTCCTCCAGTGCCTGCTACTGCAGTTGTTCCATTGAGTCAGTCTACCAGTGGGTGACACTAGCTTTGTGAATCAGCCTGCGCTGGTTCTGCGCACTCCCGAGCTGAGCTGCCTTCTGCTTCTCAGGGAGTAGCGACAAGTCTGTGCCATGAGACAGTCGGGCTTCTCAGCTCTGCCTTCAGTCCTTTAAATAACACATTTTCTTGAAGCCTTGAGAACTAGTCTGGCAGTAAAGTGAGGCCTTAAAAACACAAAACAGAAAACAACCAAAGTCCTTTGTGCTGTGGACTAAAAACTGAGGTGAACTTAAAGAACAAGACTTTTAGAATATTATTTATTCCAGGACAGGTTAGAAATCAGAAATGCAAATATTCCCACCCAAGAAATCAGTGCAGATTTTACTAAGTGAAGATTGGGCAAAATAGATGCTTAGGGAGAGATTAGTGACTTGAAATATCTTGAGTATTTTTATATCTCTTTCTCCTAGACCTGGAAAGGAAAGAGCAAGAATTAGAGCAGCTGAAAATGGATTGTGAGCACTTCAAAGCCCGCCTGGAAACTGTGCAGGCCGACAGCATAAGAGAAAAGAAGGTACCATGCTCAGGGACAGGCTCTCACCATGCCAGAAAGTGGGGTTGGCTTACAGCCTTTCACTTATGATAAGCAGTGGGTCTGAATTTTTTACTCTTAATCGTCAATAAATTGTATTTGTAAATGTATGTATTCTTAGTGGGTTGGAATGTAGGTGAACAGATGGATTTTATAACCAGTTAACGTGTAGATCATTCGCTTGGTATCTTTTCACGTTTATGTTTAAAAATCTGCCCTAAAACATAAAGGTTCATAATTATCTTAGTTCATTTTGTGTTCCTATAACGAAATATCTGAGGCTGAGTAATTTATAAGGAAAAGAGGTTGGCTGGGTGCCGTGGCTCATGCCTGTGATTCCAGCACTTGGGGAGGCGAAGGCAGGCGGATCACTTGAGGTCAGGAGTTCGTGACCAGCCTGACCAACATGGTGAAACCTCATCTTTACTAGAAATACAAAAATTAGCCAGGCATGGTGGTGCACACCTGTAATCCCAGGCTCTCGGGAAGCTGAGGCAGGAGAATCCCTTAAACCTGGAGGTGGAGGTTGCAGTGAACCAAGATCGCGCCACTGCACTCCAGCCTGGGCGGCAGCAAGACTCCAGGTCAAAAAATGAAGAAAAAAAAAATGAGGTTTATTTATGTTAAGATTTTGGTGGCTGGAAGGTTCAAGATTGGGCATCTTTTATCTTTTTCTGGTGAGGGCCTCAGGCTGCTTCAAATCATGACAGAAGGGGAGCAGGCTGTGTGATGAGATCACATGATGAGAGAAGGCAGGAGAGAGAAACTGAGGAAGCCAGACTCTTTAACAGCTTGCTGTCAGGAAAGCTAATCCATTCCTGTGAGAGTGAGAACTCACTCACTCTCCAACATCTATTCATGAGGAATCCACTCCATGACCCATCACCTCCCACTAGGCCCCACCTCTAAGAGTGCCACACTGGGGATCAGATTTCAGCATGAGTTTGGATGGGGACAAATCACATCTGAAACATAGCAATGAGAATCCTGGGGGAAAAATTATGTACATTGTATCTTATCATTGGAGATAGATGTATTAAATCAGAAGTACCTGTAATTAATTTGGAGATTATTATATTTTTGATACAACCAGTTATATTTTATATAAATATTAGAGAAACTAGTAATATTTCTTAAAAGTTATATATTTTAACATTTTCTGTGGCATAACTTATTTCCTTTTCCATACAACTAGAACTATTCTAACACTTCTTATAAAATTTGGGGCTTGGATTTTTATTTTGAATAATAGTAGTACAGGTGCAGTGGCTCACGCCTGTAATCCCAGCACTTTGGGAGACCAGGGTGGGTGGTTTGCTTGAGCCCAGGAGTTCGAGACCAGGGTAAGCAACATTGTGAAACCCTGTCTCTATACAAAAAATACAAAAGTAAGCCGGGAGTGGTGATGTGTGCCTGTAGTCCCAGCTATTTGGGAGGCTGAGGTAGGAGAATTGCTTGAGCCCAGGAGGTGGAGGTTGTAGTAAGCCCAGATCGCTCCACTGTGCTCCAGTCTGGGTGACAGAGCCAGAATTGGTCTTAAAAAAAAAAAAAAAAAAAAGAAGCCATTCCAGTAAATGCATACTGAGAAGGAGGAAACAGCCATGATAAAGTAGTTTGAAATCGCCAGGGTTTTCTTGCCCTGGAACTTTGACCTTAAAATGTGGGAAAATTTTACCCAACTATTCCCTGTTTTCAGTTAAAAATCTTGTTGAATGTTCTCACCAATTTAATACAGATGGAAACTCTTGTGAGTTTAATACAGAGGGAAGTCCCCCCAAGGTTAATAGAGAGGGAAGCACCCTCAAGGTTAATAGAGGGGAGCCCCTGCAAGGTTAATAGAGAAGGAAGCCCCCTCAAGGTTAATAGAGGGGAGCCCCTGCAAGGTTAATAGGGAAGTCTCCCCAAGGTTAATACAGAGGGAAGCCCCCTCAAGGTTAATAGAGGGGAGCCCCCCAAGGTTAATAGGGAAGCCCCCCAAGGTTAATAGGGAAGCTCCCACAAGGTTAATAGAGAGGGAAGCTGCCCCAAGGTTAATAGGGAAGCCCCCTCAAGGTTAATAAAGGGGAGTCCCCCCCAAGGTTAATAGAGAGGGAAGTCCCCCCAAGATTAATAGAGAGGGAATTCCCCCCAAGGTTAATAGAGAGGGAAGCCCCCACAAGGTTAATAGAGGGACGCCCCCCCAAGGTTAATAGAGAGTAAAGTCCCCCTCAAGGTTAATAGAGGGGAGCCCCCC